>JAIQCW010000251.1:0-11542 GCA_020283715.1 Cytauxzoon felis
AATATTAAAGAATTCAATAAAATATTTATATGGGGTACATTGGGTTATTTATCCCCATAGTCCCCATTATTCCTATAATATTTTTATTATTGTATCGGAGTAACAAACATCGAATGCATTACGAGTAGATGATCTCAGGGAAGCGGAGGGGGAAGTAAATAGATGAAGCCTCCACGGCGAGTGGAATAGTGGATGATCAACCTCAAACGTAGAGCTCAGGATATTACTTCTTTAAATAATGGGAGATGGATAATTTGGGGTAAAGAAAAAATGGAACCAAGGATGTTAAAATGACTGAACCTAAGGAATGGTTAGGTAAGGCTTCTATGTTTATGTCTGGTTTCATCATGTTAACTCCACATCGTATCGCATTAACATGTGCTCCACATTTATTGAAGCGCTATCATCTTCCTCCAGATGTTGTGCCTCTATTCATCTATAAAGTTCACAGCCCTATGGAGCTTTCAAGTTTTATTGGGCAGCTAATAACCAATATAATTGTATGGATATGTAGATGGGCTTCAGCTGATAGGAGGGTTTTTAGAGGCATCTCTATATTTTTTGGATGGACATTATTTTTTAGTGGGCTTTTGTCATTTATATTATTTAAATCTGGAGATGACTATGGGAATTTTAATTATTTTTTCTGGAGTATTATTCTAATGACCTTGACTAATGGTTGGTTTTCAGCCTCCACTTTTAAACTAGAGGGTTTTATTGCATCAATGTATGGTGCTGGTCTTCCTGCCTCCGGATTTTTTACATTTTTTCTCCATAAGTTTTGTAAGTGGCTATCCAAGAGATATGGTTGGGAGGATTTCGATCACTCTATTTTGATGATTCAATTTTGGTCCACTATAATAACATTGGGGATTACTACGGCATGGTGGACAATCGATATTGGAATGGATATTGCAGATACACAAGATAAAGTTGAACCTGGTGGAAATAAAAATGCTATTGATTTCGGTAGTTCAGCCGCAACTGCTAGAGAACTTCTAAAACGCCTTCCTAACATAATCTCTCAATACGAAGTTAAGCTCGAGAAGGATACTTCATACCCGGCAAATCCTAATAGTGGTCAAATTACTGTTTCACCGGTAAATCCTGATACCGCTCAAACATATAAAGGTTTTAAACACACTATTCCTGCTAATCAAAAGATAAATCGCATAACTATACACGGTCACATTACAGATGGAATTCGTCAGACTGATATTGAAGGTGTTACATTTCAAAATAATGGAGGTGTATTTGTATATTTTCCACTCAAAGATGGTAACCCTGAATTAGAGAAACCTCTGTTGATATGTTTATCGAAGAATGGTCAAGCTAGTCAAACTGATAATAAATGGTATGAACGTACTGGAACACCAAATAATTATACATGGAGCGAAGACAATTCACTAAGTGGCAAAAATCCAAACAAGATTTCCGAATTTGAAAATAAACTCGGTCCAATTAAGGGTGCGCTTGAATCTTCTGGTGGTGATCCAGGTTATCCTAAATCAGATTCCATTGAAATTGATATAAGTCAGACGTCTGGTGATACAGCAGGTAATAACAGTTATTATTTTTCTGGAGGAAAAGAAATTACGGTGCAGAAGCAAAGAGTTAATAGATCTACTACTGATACTCAAGAGAGTGTTTCTTGGAGATGCTATAAACATTTCAATATTGCTGGATTTACACTTAAAAAGATTACTCACAGCGATCAGGATATGACGGGTTCCAGTGGACAGAAACCATTGAGCAATAATATGAGCGAAACATTTACTAGTGTTACTGCGGTATTCGTTTATTATAATAGTACTACAAGTATAGAACATCCTAAAGTAATATGTATTGATCAAGGCAATGAGACTAGGAACTGGTATAGAGCAGGAACTGCTTATAATGATTGGAGAGATGCAAATAATAATTTTACCGGTAAAGATCCAAGCTCTACTCAAGGATCAACTCAAGTCACCGAAACGGAACTTAATGCAGCTCAAGCTCAACCAATTACTCCCCAAGGTGACAATTATATAATTAAATTAAATAAGAGGCCGAAGGAGGTGGGTGGTGATAAAGCGATCAAGTATAGAACTGGTAATAAGGAGTTTACTGTTTCTAAAACGGTTGGTGCTAAAGGAACTTCTGTACCTGAAAATTATGTGAGGTATACTCATATGCCTGCTGATGGAACTACATTCACATTAAATTTAGTTAAACACAACGGATTTACATTGGATGGAATCACAGGTGGTCAAAATGTGACAGCAGTTTATGTATATTACCACAGTACGGGTGACTCTAAACATGACTTCCCACTGATTGTTTGTGTTAAGACATCATCTACTACAACGACTTATGCGTACCATAAAAGGGGGAATACATGGACGGCTGTTGACACTGAACTTAATAAAGTTGACCCAGATAGTCACGAACCTCATTTAGAAGTTCCTACTAAAGGTATTAATAAACTTTTTGACGCTAACACTGTTGGAGGTCATGCCGCGGATTGGTCTCCCATCTTCATGCTCGCATGTTCTCTAGGCACGGTGTATGCAATTTATCCTGGGATTTCTCCATATCAACTCGTAGATTATGTTATTGGAAATAAGATAGATTTATGGATTTCATTTACTGCGGCGATTCCAAATTTTGCCGTCGCTATATTGGATATCATTGATGAAACAGCGAGTGCTGATTGTGGACCAAGCGGAAAACATTGGTTTAAAGGTAAAAGTGGTCCCCAACAATATTATTACTTATGGCACCTTTTCTGGCTGGCATTTATACCATATGTCATGTGCATTTATATATTTATATCGTTAATGCATTTTCCTGACGGTTGGATATCACTAAAGATCAATGGTAATCCTATAGTTATTGGGCTCATTTGTAATGTATTCAATTTTGTTCAGGAATGGACAGAATCTGTGGGATTCGCAGGTGCCGGGTCACAAGGTACATCGGGTGGTAGAAGTGATTTTAATGACGACATTGCTGCATTCAATGTTTTATTTATGTTTACAATCATGGTAACTTGTATGTTTACCGAGGATGGATAGAAGTAGTATGGAATGTGATACATAAATTGCAATGAATTAAATGGGTATAATTAACACTATATTCCCACAATACCCCATAATCTATATCTATTCAACACCCAGAACAAAGATTATAACATAAGTGGGATACCTGGAAGCGATCTATGGGAGCTGGAAGGGGAAGTAAATAAAGGAAGCCGTCTGCAAGACATATGAAGGATTTACTAATGATGAATTATTTGTTTAAATAACAGGAGGGGATAATTTGGATGAAAATGTTTCTTGCGAGAATATAGATAGAATGATTAAATAATGGTTGGACCTGGAGCCACAGACACATTTGCTAAAGTTCAGGGCAAGATTTCCATGTTCATCGCCGGCTTTATTATGCTTACACCTCATAGGATTGCCATGACTTGTGCTCCTCATATATTGAAACGTTATCATTTACCACCAGATGTTGTTGGTCTGTTTATATACAAAATTCATACTCCGATGGAGTTGTATAATGTGTTGGGACAATATATAGCGAATATAGTAGCGTGGATAGTTAGAGCATCTACAGCTCCAAGGATTATTTACAGAATATTCTCTATCATATCTGTCTGGTCAATGTTTATATCTGGGATTATATCATTTGTATTATTTAAATCTGGAGATGATTATGGGAATTTTAACTACTTTTTCTGGAGTGTTATTTTCATGACCTTTACAAATGGATTATACTGTGCTTCTACGTTTAAACTGGAGGGTCACTTTGCTTCAATGTATGGTGCTGGTGTCCCTTCTTCTGGATTCTTCACATTTTTCCTTCATAAAATTTGCGAGTGGTTATCCATCAGGTTTGATTGGGAGGATTTTGATCGGAGCATATTAAACGTCCAATTTTGGATTACTATATTAACACTAGGCCTATCAGCAATTTGGTGGACTGTGGATATTGGAATGGATATGCACAAGACTGCAACCGACACAGCTTCTAAACGCGGTTACGGTACCAAGATGAAAAAACCTGGTTCTACTGCTCCCGATCAATCTATAGAAGACGACAATAAGGGTATCCTAAGATTGTTTACTCCTTATGAAACTACTGATTTAGGTAAAGCTGATAAGGTTAGTCACGTTTACGACTGGTCTCCTATAGGCATGTTGGCTGCCTCATTGGGAACCGTTTATTTTTTCTATCCTTCCATAAGTCCATACCAACTCGTTGAAGATGATATTATGGGTAAGAAGATTGATTTATGGATATTGTTCACTGCTGCCATACCGAATTTCGCCGTAGCACTGCTGGATATAATTGAGGAAATTTCACCAAAAGGTGCCGGTCCCAGTGGCAGGTCATGGGTCGCTACAGATGCATTGTACTGGCAATTATCATGGCTAGCTATAATACCTTATTTATTCTGTATCTATATATTTTTATCCTTCATGCATTATCCGGATGGATTTTTTGGTAGACATATGAGAGATAAAAATTGGCTTGTATATATCGTCTGTATAACATTCAATTTCTTCCAAGAGTGGTTAGAATCCATAGGGTTTGCAGGGGCAGGAGCGCAAATACAAAATAATGCAGATGAATGGGATGGTTCAAATCAAACCGATAAATATACTAAACCGTTTTTACCCAAAGGTAAAAAATCTGGAACAATAAATTTTAACGCCGGTGCCTTCAACGATGATATTGCTGCTTTTAATGTATTACTCACGATTACTATTGTGAACATATTCATGTTGATTTGATATTTAATTATTATGAAAGATATTTCATGAATTGCCATTGCATGAGGTCCAATCCACTTCCTTCTAGCACAACCTTATCTTCGTCCTGCAGACAGCTTCTCTATTTAGTTCCCCCTTCGCTTCCCTGAGATCAGCTTCGGGCATTCCACTTGAGGTCCATTCACTAACTTCATCCTCGCCACGATCTCTGGGAGTGGCTCTACTCTTTAGAGATAGATAAATAAGGAAGCTGACGGCAGGACGGACCTCAAGTGGAGAGGCCACCACGGCGAGTGGAACAGTGGATGTAACCTTAACTGGAGAGGTAAATGAGATTGAACTTACCTTTACTGTTGTAGATGATCAATTCTATACTGGTGTTTATATAATCAAAATATAATATATAAAATGATAACAAATTAACAGACTGCCAATAAGGCGAATGAGTAAAACTGCATTTGATTAAAATATGTGTATATCTACTGCGATTGTGAATTGATATGTATTTGACATTGTGCTAAATAATTATAATACGTTCTGCTATCTATTGCATCCCAAGTTGTATTATTTTTCTTGAAATATAAATGATTACCTTCAAATGTGTCTATGCGTGTCAGGTATAATTTCAAATTTTTATTTATTGCTACATAAACGATTTTGCTATAAGATCCTCTTGTAAATTCATGTATTAAAATATTACGCTCGATAATTTTAATAAAATTATATCCATTTATTGCTTTATATGTTAGAAAATATTTATTATCAGCTTCAGTTCTTTCTATTATATACTTGTCATTATTATTAATCTGTTCAATATTTAGGCATATACCGAATGTGTTGCTGGTATTGTATTGATTAGGTTGAACATTTTGATACATAGCATTTGTCGGTTGAGCATTATTATACTGGGGATAATTAACCCCAGGTTGAGCATTGTAATTTGAATAATTTGCATTATATTGAGATTGAACACCCCCATATTGGGCATTATTATACTGGGGATAATTAACCCCAGGTTGAGCATTGTAATTTGAATAATTTGCATTATATTGAGATTGAACACCCCCATATTGGGCATTATTATACTGGGGATAATTAACCCCAGATTTATAATCACTCTGCGATGTATAATGTGGATTGTAGGATGGGTTATAATTTGCATTATAATTTTGATCAGTACCGTGATGATTATTATTAAAGACACTACTACGCTGATATAATGACATCATAGTCCCAGTAATATCAGTACCATTTTTTAACATGTAATATAAATGCGTATAAGCCCTTTGATCAATTTCAAACCAACTACCATTATGAAGAGCAAAGTATAAATATTTACTGTTATAACCCTCATATACAAGCAGTGTTATAAATAAAAGTGTACCATTTGCAAATGTAGTAATAACCCAATTACATAAATTAATACCAAACCCATCCCATATTAAAATTTTATTAATAGTAATTGATTTGAAAACATATTTATCCTTAGGAATATAATAAACCCTATAAAAATTAACCCCATTTGTTACGTGAATATTATAGTACTGATTCATTGTTAAATTCATTGAATCTATAAAAATATCAACTGGGGTTTTTTGATCAATGCTAATATTAGAATTATATTGATTTGAAAAATTTTCTCCTTCTTGGATAATTTCTAAAGGTGGAGCAGTAGGTATAACATCTGGACCATTAGTAATAGTACCAGCCTCTGTAAATTCATCACCAATATCATCCATAGTTATAGTCCTTATAACCTCACCATTTTGTTCAACACCATCAACAGTCATCGTACCAGTATTATTATTTATAGAACAAGTATAAATAACTTTATTATCACTCTTTGAAACTTGATAACTATAACCATCATCTGTTACATCGTTTTCAAATGAATATAGAGTATCCCCTCCTGAATTATATTGATTTGAGGTTACCTTGTCTTCCTCTTGCAGAGAGCTCTCCACTTGAGATCCAATCCTGCCGTCAGCTCTTCCATTTACTTCCCCCTCCGCTTCCCTGAGATCAGCTGCGGGTACTCCACTTGAGGTCTTGTACTCAACTCCACTTACATCTACACTTCGGCCACGATCTCCGGGAGTGGCATTGCCGTTTACGGGGAGTGAATTAGGAGAGCTGTCTGCAAGACCAACGGTGGTTTTAACATCAGGATAAAGATTACTATCATTACCAGCTATGGGTGCAGAAGGTTCTGTATTATAATGGGAAATATTGGGATAAATATTCTCTACATCATCACCTTCTTTTAATGGATTTTCAGGCTTTAGAACTGATAGCTCGTCAAAATTTTCGTCATATGGGTCGAAATTTGAAAAATTTTGATAATTTTTAAATGCGATTATATATTTCTCTCTATTGATTTTACTCCAAAAATTATACCTCAGTTTAATGAAATAATAGATTCCTTGAGGATTCTTTGAATCAAATGTTATTTGTACCAGTAAAGGTTTCTTATCTGAGATGTATGAAATACAAACAATCATTTGTGGAAACATCTCAGTATCCTTTTTACGCCATATTTCCTTACTCTTATCTTTTATTTTAACGATCTTATACTTATCTTTAGGGATATATACAACTATATTAAACTTGGATTCTGTTTCGTGTATTACAAGCAATTTATTTGATGATTTGAAATTCCGTACATTTAATACTATTTTTTTGCTGCCAAAGAAAGCTAAGCATAATAGTCGTATCTGACAATGATAATATAAAAATATTATCAAAGCATGACTACAAAACTTCATTGCTACATTAGAATCGACATTATATCATATTATAGGGTATCATTATTATAATGTGTATGGATTTATATTCCTAACAATGTAGAATGGGGAAATTAATAATAAAAAAATTAAAAACATATAGATATGAATGTACATTTACAAAAATTTAACAAGTGTTTTACGATCATTTGATTTATTATTCCGAAGGATTTAGCCTCTGATATTAATCTTTACCTACTCTCTAGCATCTGGTACTACATTCCTGAAAATAATATTGCAGTTGACATTAACTATCATAATATCCCATTCATATAAATAGAATAATCTATAATTAATTAAAATATCCCACATTTATGTATTTAATTTCAATTTTAAAAGAGTTTTTAGAATCTACTTGGGGATACCTAGGGTATACATCACCTCAGCACTTAAACCACGTACAATTACATGTATATAACAGTAAATTACATTAATGTCCCTTGTTATTCTGCAAATCTAATGATAATTTTGTCAATGTGTTGTTGAAATTATTCAAAAATTGTTCTCTTTTCTTCCTTTTTTCAGAATTACGAAGCTTATTCTTAACTTTACCACCTCTATGGCGTCTGAATTGTATATTAAAGTTACAATCAGGTATAAAATCACTAGAGTTAACGAGTTGGTGTGTCAGAATTGGTTTGGTGAACACAATATTTGAACCATCGACAAATGATCGAAATAATAATTTAAATGGTGGTAAAGTTAAAATTAAATGATTTATTCTATCTAAATTACCCATTAATATGAATTTATATACCTAAATCAATGATTCATATCTACCCATCCGGCATGCTCTACAATGACTGTATGAAATCATAAATTTTAATCAGACTATTAAAAATGGCATAATTAAAATTAAATTTATTAAAATGTGTGCTGAAAAATCAATAAAATTAAATAATGATATAATTATTGATGGTGTCACTGAAATTGATGACCTGACCCTTGTAACACATATAGCTAATGTAAGTAGAACTTATGACTATATTGATTCCATATTTTAACTAGACGGAATATAATCGGATCAATGAGATACAGAAGATTAAAGAGAAGAGAATAAAACAATCGCATATGTTTGTTTAAATCTTTTGACACTTTACTCATAAACTTTAGTAACCTCCATGAATATCTCAATGATGATGATGAAAGTGACTCGGATTTAGAAGAGTTAATCAATAATCTGGATACAAATACTCAGAAGTATGTTCTATCTTTTATATATTTACCAACGATAATAACAGTACCGTTTTCAATGATGTAAAGGATCCATTAGATAACTTGAGGGTACGTATACATCAATACATCTATTCATCCCTCTATATCTTTAGATTATTCATACTCTCAATCTACCAAACACTGTAGATGCTTCATTACCAATTGATAAAATTGGGAAATGTACTTCAATTATTGATAACATTATCATTGTTAAATCAGATAAGGTATATAAAATTTATATTTATTGGCTCACTTAACATCACCCTTCAATCTATAGGCTGATAAAATATTGGACCTGGGTTCTATTACTTGTAAATTGGATAGGACAATGTTAGGTACAGTAAATGATACATTTGGTCAGACAGATTCACCATACTATATGATTGTTACTAAATATAATACACCACCCATTGAAATTGTACGTATAGGAATTTTCTTCTCTTATTTTCCTCGATATATAGGGCCAAGATGTTTATTATGACGTTAGACATTCAACATTCATCACAGACTACAAATGTACCGAGTACGTTGAGGTTTTATTTTAAAATTATACTTTAGTTTAAATGATGAAGATAACTCAGATTTAGATGAAGAGGTCAATTCAATTAAGAAACCCAATACACTCGAACAGTCGTACCAAGATTTGACCATAGTTGAACGTTGATTAATTTATTATCTTTGAGGATTATTTTTAATAATTATGTGGTGTTTATTTATTATCTCATGATATGTGAATTTTATATCAATGAGTACAAGTTCATGGTTGGCCCATAGGGCATTGATAGCGCCTTCCAGTGTTAAGCGCCATAAACCATCTGATATACCCAGTGTAGATGTCAAATATGATTTAATAGATGTTAATAAACACCAAACATACAATCCATCGGATAATTATGACCCTAGGTATCCAAATGACTATGATAAAGTTGTTAAATTACAATCAGCAAAGCCTTGTATACTACCAACTGTAATTGAGACTACTACTAGAGTTACTTCAACATGTCAACCAAAATTATCAGGTGATTTTTCATACCCTATCCAAATTCTAATTTCTTAGGCGATGAAATGCTAAAGAGACGATTAGAAGCAATGGAGGCTAGAGAAGTGATGGAAGATACAGCTGTTGAAGAAGAAAAGAAACCAATAGGTGTTAAATTACTAACAAAAATGGGTTGGAAAGAAGGTGAAGGGTTAGGTAAGAATCGTCAGGGTATAACAGCACCATTAATTGTGAAAAATATAACAAATAAGACGGGTATTATAGTTAAAGCACAAAATTTACAGAAGAAAACAAGTGTTAAACAAGCTGAAATATCGCAATCAGAACCTGTAAAATTACCGCCAGATACAGAGCGGTCGAGGATTATAATGTTATCGCTGTCTATACACGAAGTCAGCGATATGGATGAATTAGAGGAGGTTACCAGTCAATATGGTTCATTAATTAATATTAAAATAACAAATATAAATGATTATAATTTAAAATGCAATTTAGATCCTGTAGATGTTAATGGTGATCATTTAAGGATTCTATGTGAATATGAGACAAAAGAACAGGCAACAAGAGCATATTTAGGCTTAAATGGCACGAATTTATTGGATTCTACAGTAACTGTATCATATTTAGAAGAACATGTATATAATTTATTCCCAAATTAATCATTTACTTTATGCACATGTTGCTGTTGTTTACTTCAATCGTGTATGAAGGTGCACATTAACTATATTAAGATTCTACAAGTATATATTCAATTACTTAATTTATAATTACAATGATGAATTATACATGTATATTATTAGCGATTTTATCGTTTTGTCCTAATGTTTTAACAACTAATACAAAAGCTCCTGTCACCAATGGTACGTTGAAATTGAATCATCTAGTTATTAATAATAAAGATTCTGTAGCAATTCATAGAGTAACAAAGATTGTCCGTATGTTTACATATTAATTTTTAAAATGTGTACTATTTCTATAGCATTTCATTTAGTTGGTGTTGGACCATTATATTATGAATGCCCACAACATACAGAATTCAGGTCGTTCGAATCATACTCTATGTGCATGGATAAATTCAATGAAAATGATGTAGATGCAGAGAAAAGTAAAATTGATAAAGTTTTAGTGGATATGTATAATAGATATTGTATACCACTTTTGGAAAAGAAGGAGAAATGTAAAACCTTAGTCAATATAAAGGAAGCCATTGTTGAAAGATTCCGTACAATGGGAAATTTAAAGTGTGATGCAGAAAATGCTATATTTATTGGCCTTTATTATTGTCAAGGTAAGTTTATTTAGATATAAGACAATAATATTTCCATTATAGAAAAAGTTGAAAGACCAGTAGCTGAAGGAGAAGTTGTTACATTATTAGCTAAAAATGGTGAGGATATAAATGCTGTATGCCCAGAAGGCAAGAGAATAAAAGTAGAATCAGCATTTGATATGGGTACGGTATTTCACAATGGTGGTACTATGAGATCAGCATTAACTGAAGCAGCCAATGAATGTGATGGAAAACAAAGCTGCACAACATTTGCACCAAAACATGTTAGACATACAGACAAATATGTATCATATAAAGTACTTACATACAAATGTTTAAGTTAAACATTAACTCTCTGAATTAATATCGTACAAATCCAATAACTTCAATAAATCTTCGATCTTATCCATTATATTACAATGATCACCAATCTTTAATATTATATCCCTTGCCTATAACATATAAATGATATTAAATTAAATGTTTTCCATTCGAGGTTAGATTTACACCTCCC
>JAIQCW010000252.1:0-18585 GCA_020283715.1 Cytauxzoon felis
CTCTTTTAATTCCTCTTTACCTCCCTCATAACAGATTCTCCACTCGAAGTCTTAATCACTTCCTTACCACTCGCTGTTCCACCTGAGGTCGTCTTGCATACAGCTTCTTTATTTACTTCCCCCTTCGCTTCCCTGAGATCAGCTACGGGTAGTCCACTTGAGGTTACATCCAACACATCCTTAGAACCATCTTCCATCATTCCCATGATGGATGATCCATCACTACCTTCATCACGTTCTTCGGGGTAGACATTCTTTGTTCCTCCGGGTAGATTTCCTGTTCTTAGGGGTTGAACATCCTCGTTCTTCCGAGTTGACAAATCCTGTTCCTCCTCATCACCTTCACCACGATCTCCGGGAGTGGCATTACCGTTTACGGGGAGGTAATTGGAAGAGCTGTCTGCAAGACCAACAGTGGAGGCGAGTGGAACAGAGTTGGATTGGACCTCGAGTGGCTTGGATTGGTTTTTGAGTGTGTTACGGAGTGATGTATTTTTATTATTTTTATTATTGGATTTGGTAGGTATTGTTTTGAAGAATGATGTTAATGATAATTGTATTTTTTTGGTACGTACTTTTAATAAACGATCGATAAATTTATTAACACGTTCTTCATTGAATGAATTATCATCGATTAAAAATTTTTTTAATCCTTCAGTATCGATATTATTTTGTTGTATTTCATTAATAATATTAACTTGTGGTTTTAAGAAATAATCTCTAGCTTCTTTATAACCATTTAATGTTTCAGATTTAATATATAAAATTTCTTCTATATTTTTATATTTTTTAATTAAATTATATGCAGTTTTAGGTCCAATACCTTTAATAGTACCACAATAATCACAACCACATAATATACAAAAATCTATAAATTGTTCTTTAGTTAATTCTAATTGTTGTAATGCTATATCTAAATTAATTTTTAATATAGATTTTGTACCAGCTGTCATATTACGTATTAATATACCACAACCAAATACTAATGAATCTGTATCTTCACTTGCTACATATGATGCTAAACCATTACGTACTAAATATGCACATTGTGCTTCTGCTTCTTCTTTAGCATCTACTATTGATACACCCATTAAACGTAATAATGTTTTTGCAGATTCATTTTGTTCTTTTGTAACACGTACACTTCTACCTGTAAATTTTTTTATTGCTTCTTTATCATCTAATTCTTTAGCTTCTTCTAATAATTTTACAGCCTCTTCACGACGCTCTTTACGATCTAATAATGTCTTCAATTTTAATTCTGGTGGTGTAGAATCAAATACAAATATAGGTTTTATACCAGCCTCTAATATACGTATACAACGATTCATTAAACCTGCTATATGTGATGTTGATTCACCTTTAGAATTTGTTAATGTAGAATAATAATTAGATTCTCTTATAGCTATCGTAAATTGATATAATGATGTCGATGCATCTATAGCTATCACCTCACCAGAAAAATTCTCCAATTTTACCTCCGTTATAGAAGATGGAGCCAAATCACCCAAAAATCCAATCAATCCTTTTATACCCATCACCTCTTCTTCTTCTTACGACCAAACTCATCATACTCCTCACCATCAGAATCATAAACATTCCTATCCAATGGATCCTGTAAATCAAAATGACCACCACCCCTACCCAATCGCTCCTATATATATTATTAGTTAAATAAAATCTAACAAATATCACACTCGAAATCCAATCCACCACCTGAGGTTACAACCTTAACTTCCTCTTGCAGAGAGCTTTCCTTATTTACATCCCTCTAAAGAGTATAGCCACTCCCGGAGATCGTGGTGAAGGTGGTGATTGGACCTCAAGTGGAACCCGCAGCTGATCTCAGGGAAGCGGAGGGGGAAGTAATTAGAAGAAGCCTCCACGGCGAGTGGGATCAGGGATTGTAACCTCAGGTGAAGAAGATAAGGTTGTAACCATGGGTTTAAGTGGAAGATTAGGTGTAATGGATTATGACTTCGTGTTGACTAAGTTTGTGATTGACATACGGAATTGTCTATGGTTTTTGGTGCGTTGCAGATATTGCAGTGTGTTCTTCTAGCCCAGTTGAGATTACCACACCTAAGAATGATTGGTGTTGTTGTATATTTTGACTTACTGAATACAATTCCAATCGTTTCTATTAAGAGTGGACTTGACTATAGGCTCAGCTAAGATGAATATTAAATTAAAAATTTGTACTGTGTCATAATACCAGCTGGACGTAATGTTCCACACCGATTACACTTTGTACGCTTAGAAAAGTTAATATTACCACAACTATACAATTTATTATAAGTTTTTAACGTTAAACTCACTTAGTATCAGGGCATAACCAATCCCCTTCTCTCTTCTCCATAAATCTATATATAGCCTTCAACTATATATATGTTCTATAACTGATGTCTAATTATTGTACACCACTCACTCACACCACTATATAATTGCCATTGACAATTCTACCACAAAATGAAAGTTTCCACTGATATTATGTACAAAATTCACATGCTTATTGATAAATAGTTAAGTATCTACCATTTCCAGCAATTGGTTCGATGATTCCTGCATATACATGCACAATTACTGTAATCCAGGGCTACGATTCATAAAATCAGTATAAACTAGTAATATTTATAATAATTATAGTAATTTATCTAGTGATTGTTAAAATGGTAACATATAAAATATGTCATTCATCTGGACCTTCTTCAAGTATAACAATCCATAAAGGGTCGAACGATATATCAGTATACCAGGAAATTCCAAGGACAAGAGTAGTAAATATAGATTGTCATGAATGTCAATGCCCTCCTAGGGTACAGGAATATATTCTCTATAGGTATCCGCAGAACACGACTAACATATTTATATAATAATTTATAAATTAAAATTTTATTATTAATGTGTATATTATTATTTGAAGATTTGTTAATATTATTTCATATGTATGAGAAATAATAAATTTTTACCGCAATTTTATGCCCATTTAGACAGATTATTCCTACACACATTGACTCCCCATATAATATATCAATTTTAATATATAATTATTATCCAGTGGCCATGGATACTTTTGTATATTTCATGCCTTAAATATAGTTTTTTTATTTCTTCATTTCTAGTATGGCCAGTGAAAGTTTTAATTTCAATCGTGGCGGAAGTCTCTCATTCGAGGAACTTACTACACTTTATGATGACCATAATAAATCCTCTACTACACCCGATGATACCTCTCAACAACTCCATCATTTAGTATCAACCGGATCCGATGAATATACTACCACCAATCATAAACTTTTCAAGAACACATCACTCGAATCTGATGATCTCAATAAAATTAATAACACAGGTATGATTTCATACAAGGTCATCTACTCGAAGTTTAATCCACTCCACCTGAAGTCCAATTACCTCCCTTTTCATCCTGCCGTTCCACCGTAGGTCTTGCAGACAGCTCTTCTATTTACTTCCCCTTCCAGCTCCCGTAGATCGCTTCCAGGTATTCCACTTCCACTTGAGGTTACATTATTACCTTCACGTTCCTCCGGGTAGACATTCTCTGTTCCTCCGGGTTGAATTCCTGTTCTTAGGGGTTGACAATCTTTGTTCATCCGGGTAGACAAATCCTGTTCCTCCTCATAACATTCGCCACGATCTCCGGGAGTGGCATTACCGTTTACGGGGAGGTAATTAGAAGAGGCTCCACGCCTAGTGGGAAGACCTCAGTTGGAGCTAGTGATTGGACCTCGAGTGGAAATGGAAGAATAGTATGATTATTTATTAATTTATATTTTAGAGTATGAGAATGGTTATATGGTGATACGTGGTGAGGGATTTTGTAGTCAGCGTGCTACGGTTAGTTTTGGTATGGATTCGGGTGGTCAGAATGTAGGTAAAGTTGTATCATCGTCTTCATCATCTAATATGGTTAATTCTGATGAGAATATATCTATGATGGATAATAGTAAATATATAAAGATAATGGATGTAATGAATCATTATAAGCCTAATGAATTAAATAATAATGATTATAGTGGTGATGATAGTACTAAATCTAATAATATAATAAATCATTATAGACCAGTATATAAATATAATAAAAAGAGAGCAAGTATAGGTGATCAACCTACATCACCATATAATTATGAAACAGAATCTATATCATCAATATCATCTAATGAATGTAAGAGATGTGGTTATAATAAATATACTGATGGTTTATTTGAGGTACCAGTTAATATATATACAATACCTAAAATAATTAATCCATTTAAAGGTTTTAAAAAGTATATACTAATAGAGCTATAAAATTTTTAACATTTACAAATAATAATGGTAAATTAAAATGTAAATTAGAATTATCAGCATATAAAATATTAAAAAAACAAATAAATAATAATAAAATAATAACTATTAGTATATGTGGTGATCCTAAATCTGGTAAAAGTTATTTAGGTAGTTTATTAGTAGGTCAATCTAATAAACCATTTAAATTATCAGGTATTAATTCTATATCTAATGATGGTACTATATGGATTTATATTGCACATTATCAAGATGATTATGTATATATCTTCTTAGATATTGATGGATTTGATACATTACCATATAATCGTATCAAATTAAATACATTTGTACTCTTAATAACAGATGTATTACTATTCAATTGCAAAACTAAACATATGTCCGGATTACAAGAAATTATACAATCTATGATCAATACCACCAAAACAAACATAAATAAAACATCTTCAAATAACATCACTAATACTACACCTGAAGTCCAGTCCAACTCTATTTCCACTCGGCGTGGAGCCTCTCCACCTGAGGTCAATCCTGCCGTCAGCTCTTTTAATTACCTATCCCTAAAGGGTAAAGCCACTCCCGGAGATCGTGGCGGAGGTGGAAGTAGTGAGGATAGTGATTTAACCTCAAGTGGAACACCCGTAGCCGATCTCAGGGAAGCGAAGGGGAAGGTAAATAAAGGGGGCCGTCTGCAAGACGAAGGTAAGGTTGTAATGGAAGGTGGAAGTAGTGAGGATAGTGATCTGACCTCAAGTGGATTACCCGAAAACGATCTACGGGAGTTTGAGGGGGAATTAAATGAAGATGCCACCACGGCGAGTGGCAACGTCAAGACCTCAGGTGGAACGGCGAGTGGCAAGGTCAGGACGAAGAGAGGTGGAGATGATAGTGATGATTCGTCATCATTGATTGATATGAAATTTCTTCGTAAGAGGACTACGAAGTTATTTATGGGTGATGATACATCATCTTCATCATTATCTGATGATTCATCTATATCTGATAATGGATTAGATTTATGGACTCCACCAATTATACATTTTATATTTCGTGATTCTAATGGTTATATAAAATGTATAGATGATAGGAAATATCCACCAGATGTATTAGTAGAACAAGGTATATTTAATAATTATTTGAATATATTTGATACTATTTATAATAATGATGATACAGAATTTAAAAATAATATGTTAGATGCATTTGAAATCTTTACTAATAGAAAATATACCTGTCTACCTTATCCTATTAAAGGTCTACATCATCATAATAATAAATCATCCATTAAACATTTCATTTCCAATCTATTAACCATCAATAAAAATAAATCTCATAATAATAAACATACACCCATCTCCAATATACTCTCTTACCTACTCAATACACATACAACAAAAAATAATAATACTCCACACGAGGTTACGACTACTGTTCCACTCGGCGTGGAGCCCTCTTCCAATTACCTCCCCGTAAACGGTAAAGCCACTCCCAGAGATCGTGGCAATTTATACCCGGAGGAACAAAGAATGTTAACCCGGAAGAACGAAGATTTTCAACCCCTAAGAACAGGAAATCTACCCGGAGGAACAAAGAATGTTAACCCGGAAGAACATGAAGGTAGTGATGTAACCTCAAGTGGACTACCCGCAGCTGATCTCAGGGAAGCGAAGGGGGAAGTAAATAGAAGAGCTGTCTGCAAGACGACCTCAGGTGGAATGGATTCGAGGATGGAGAGGTATATGGGTGAGATTAAGAGTGGTTATGTTCGTGATATATTGGGTGAAGTGGGTATGGATATAGAGATTGGAGATATGGATTTACATAATATTCCTATAGAATCATTGAGTAATGAATTTAATAGATGTTTGGATGAGATAAGATTATGTATTTATAATGATGTTATAATGAATAATAGATTAGATAATAGATTGAATGGTAGAATGTATATAAATTTAATAAAATTATTAATAGAATTATTTAATAATGATAATGATATATTAACAATAGATAATATAAATATATTATTATTAGATGTATATAAAAATGAAAATAATAATATATATAAAGATAGTATAATATATTTTTTAAAAGAAATAAAATGTAGTATTATAAATAAATTACCATTATCATATAATGAATTAATATTAAAATTATTTGATATAAAATATAAAATATTAAAATATTATGATGATAATATTTATAATAATTCTTATAATAATAATAATAATAAATTATCTTTAATATTAGATAAATTAATTAATAAATTAATTAATAAAAATAATGATATTATTAATTTACATTTAAATTTATTAATTGAAAAAAGAGTTGATATATTAAATATTAAAATTAAACATGAAAATTATAATAGAAATAATTTAATTAATGATTATAATAAATTATATCAACTTGTATTAAATAAATTTAATGATGATTATATTATTAATAAAGCATTATCTAAAATATCGCATAGATTAATACAATTATTTAATCATTATCATCCTAATTTAAAAATTAATAATAATTTATTATTCATGATTAATGATGGAGAGGAAGAAGAAGAAGTTGAAGATGTACAAGTTAATACAGATAATGGAAATGATAATAATGATGATGAATTAAATGATAATTTCGATGAAGATTTTCAAGAATTTAATAAATTATTAACATTAACCAATCTACAAACACAAAATGATAATGATAAACATATACAAAATAAAAGATTCACAATAGCCAAAAGACCAGTCAAAACCGTACTCGTAGAAAAATAATAATCTCTTAACATACATACATTTATATACTCCACCCGAGGTTATAATCCATATCTCTTCGTCTCGTCCTTTCCTTGTCTTCCACTCGCCGTGGAGGCCTCTTCTATTTACCTCCCCTTCCAGCTCCCATAGATCGCTTCCAGGTTCCACTTGAGGTCATGAACTTTAATAATATATAAATTAATTTAATAATAACTACTATAATTATCTTCCCTTAATCACTTACAATTCTCGTATAATATTATAATAATTTTATAGAAGTATATATAGTTAGTACCATTACTAGTATAATATAGTTACTATATTCAGTTCATGTTAGTAGTTATATAGTATATATATTATAATAATTATTTATATTAATACTTATATATCTTCTTACAACTATACTTCTTCCCTCAATTGTATTGATATAGTAGTATATGTTATAGATATGTATATATCTTCAATTGACATTAGTATTATAGTGGAAATGATGTTTTTTATCCCGACATTTCTGGGGTTATGTGGCGGATGGAAGGTAGAGGGTAGCGATGGATCATCCATCATGGGAATGATGGAAGATGGTGCTAAGGTTGTGTTGGATGTAACCTCAAGTGGAAAACCCGTAGCTGATCTCAGGGAAGCGAAGGGGGAAGTAAATAGAAGAGCTGACGGCAGGAATGTAACCTCGGGTGGAGAGTTTGTGATGTATTATTGAATGATAGAGTAGATTAATTGTTGGTAGTGTTAGTGTGATCCATGTTTTTTATCCCATTCTTTGAAAAATTCGAATGTGTCCCAATTGGATGAGGGGTGTACGAATGTTATTGCTTTGTTGAAATCTTCGAGTACAATTGACCTGAAAACATTGATATCTGGAACATTTTCAATGCCTCCGTATTGCATTATTGTATCATCGTATGAGTATTCAGCTGCTTTGGAGCATAACGTCAATAAATCACAGCCACTCCAACCATGTGTAACATTTGCAATATAATCTAAATCGGATTCTGATAATTGACATTTACTACTTGTATTCTTATTTAATATATCATAAATGAATTTCTTTCTTGTATCTAAATCTGGTAATGGTACAAGTACACGTTTAGTAAATCTACGTAATGCCGCATCATCTAACATGTCCGGACGATTTGTAGCTGCTGCTACAACTACTACAGAATCCTCTTTATTATTTAATCCATCCATCATTTGTAATAGTTGATTCTTCATCCTTATACTGGAATCATCATCGTTACTTCTACGTTTACCCAATATCGCATCAACTTCATCAATAAATATCAAAGAAGGACTATCAAATTCCGCCACCTTAAATAACGTCTTTATTATCGATTCCGTCTCACCATGAAATTTACTCGTTATCGAACTCGGTGATATCTCAAAAAATGTCGCCTTTGATACATGAGCTATCCACTTCGCTATCGTCGTCTTACCCGTACCTGAAGATATTTATATATCCGAACACATCCACATGAGGTCCAATCACTGTATTCTACAATCCAACTCTCCTTCGTCCTGCAGACAGCTTCTCTATTTACTTCCCCCTACGCTTCCCTGAGATCAGCTACGGGTGATATGGTAGTTGACTTCAATTCATTGAGGAGTATACGAAGGAGTTGAAGAAGGTTGATTATAAATGCGAACCAGGAGATGAGATTAAAAATACTTGTATCGCCAAGTGTGTAGATAGCCAATGGATAGACTGTTGTACGGGAGCTATAACAATAGTCTGCCCATGCTGTGGGTCAGATGGTGCAAATACATTGAAAGATGGTTACAAGTGCGGTATAAGTATATAGAGTTAACATCATAACATCCGCCACGATCTCTGGGAGTGGTTCTACTCTTTAGAGATAGGTAATTAAAAGAAGCCTCCACGGCTAGTGGAAGATAAGGTGGAGTATAGAAGTGGTGGATTGGACCTCGAGTGGAGGTAACTTCATGTAAACATACCTGGTGGTCCGAATAGTAGTATACCTTTGGGTGCTTTGAAGAGTCCGATATGTAGATGTGGTCTGAGTATGGGTTGTACAATTTTATCTTTGATGAGTTTTTTGATATCAGTGAGTCCTACGATATCATTTTCTGTAACTTTATTATTGCATTGATCGAGTTTCATTTCGAGTACGAGTGAGATCATTTCTTCATTGACATCAGAGGTGATAAGATCTGTATATTTGATTGGGATATTAAATTTATTTTGATTATCTTTTTTAATAATTGATTTAGGATAGCTTAATCCTGGTGATTTGGTATTATTTGTAAGATCTAGATTATTGCTTTGTATTTTACCTTCATCACATCTTTTTTTTAGATAATCCATTCCTGTTTTAAAATTACTAGTATCATCTTCTTGATGATGTTTTTGATTATTATCATCCATAATATATTTATTCCAATTTCTTTTTAAGCCCAATTTTCCATCTTGTAATTGTTGGGTATGGTGTAAATTATCCCCATTTTGTTCAAGATTTTTATTATAATTTTTTGTTTCATCATTAAATGTATATTTATTATTATAGTCATTATCATCACGTTTAGGTGAATTATTTAAATTTATATTATTATAATCTCTTGTTATATTATTATATCTTCTATTATAATCATTATTTTTATAAATATATCTTTGATCATCATTGGGTTTTTTACCCCATTCTTTATTATAATCTCTTCTGGGGTTAAAATTATCCATATTATGTAAATCAGCCCCAGAATTGAAATTATTATATTTACGATATTCATTTGATACTAGATTATTATTATTATCTTCTTGTATTTTTATATTTGTATCTCTATAATCATTATTATGTCCATAATTATTAACTCTTGATCCATTAAGAGATGGATTCACTCCTACATTTCCACCACTCATTAATGGATTCACACCTACATTTCCACCACTAACTAATGAATTTACATTTATATTCCCACCATTCATCAATGTATTCACACCACCACTATTCATTGGGCTAATACCACCACTACCACCCCCATTAATCAATGCATTTACCCCACCACTCACCCCACAATTTCCTCTTTTCATATATTGTACAGGTTTATACTGTGTAGTGAGTGTATGATTATTGATATTTTGTTGAATTCTAGATAGATTAGGTATTCTAACAATTTTGGTAACACTTTTACCCTTTTTAGAAAATCTTCTAGCGATATTAGTAAGTGGTATATTAGAAACAAAAGAATCTTCATCAAAGAATCCATTCATATATAATTTCCTATTAATAAATAAATTATCATCATCAATAGTATTATCATTATCTCTATCATAAATACTTTTATAACTTTTACATAAATTCAAAGATTTTAAAAATTGTTCACCATCATTGGATAATTTATCATAATCGGGTGATAATGAACTTTCAAAATCATTAATTATATCATTATTAAAGTCTACAATCACACGTTTAACATCATCAACTAATAATTCACAACCTTTAGTTTCTAATTCATGTCTAAGCATATCAACACCCTTAAATACATATTCAATAGGTATCTGACGATTATAACCAGCAATAATTACCTAGTACATATACACATTTATAATTTAGTAAAAACTTACACGCAATGGGAAGTTATCCAACTCCATACTCAAATGTGCATAAAATCTGATAAAATTTTTAAAAATTTACGGAAATATATACATAATATTATAATTTAAAAAATACATCCAATTGATTATTTATTCAATTAATCATGTCTATAGAATTATAAGGCACCTAATACAGCATATCAGTGATGTTGGAACAAGATAACGCTAAATCACAATTTCAGCCACCAAAACTGCAAAGTCACATAATTTATACCAATTTAAATTTATATTCACGATATAATATGGTCATGTTAAAATTGTGTGAAATAAAGTCTTATATATATGAACTTCCAGAATTCTCAAAAATTTACGCGACTTCCGTCAGTAGATGTAGATTTATATTATTTAAAATTATAAATTTAACGTGATTATAATTTTACATCTGTATTGTATGCGTTCCCAAATCCTATATGTCCATATGAACCCACGATTCCAAATTCACACATTGATCTGGCGATACATAATATAGGAGATAATAGACTATTACATATTGCTGTTATATTATACAGACCCTTCCAACATATTTACTCTTCTACTCATCCTTCTTTTGTCCTGCCGTCTCCACCCGAGGTCGTCTTGCAGACAGCTTCTTTATTTAGCTCCCCCTCCGCTTCCCTGAGATCAGCTACGGGTTCCACTCGAGATCTCCACCTGAGGTCCAATCACTAACCTCTCACTGCCACGATCTCTGGGAGTGGCTATACTCTTTAGAGATAGGTAATTAGAAGAGCTGTCTGCAAGACGACCTCAAGTGATATGGGAGTGGAATTGATGTTGATGGTAATCCGTTGTTGGACTACACCTCACTCTGCATTTCTTCCGGGTAGATTTTTTTTATTGTGATTTGCATAGTATTTTTGTTAGAATCATGATAAAGTATTAATTTGATCTCTGGATCGGATTTCATGTACAATTTCGAGTACTACGTTTCACTTGCATAGGAATTATCCATCAACATCTATGACACTTACAGATTCCAAGCTGAAACGTCAGATCCTTTAGTGTTTGACTAAATATTTGTTTTTATACTAAAATTTACGGGAATGTACATACGTATAGGATTTATATCGTCATTTTTTTATTTAGATCCTGGTGAACCATTAGCCTTCTAAGACGTTTTATGGTAAAAGCTATAAAATTTCGCGTAAATTAGTTATATATTCTGAAATTTACAAGGTAAAGACATTACTATTTGATTGAAGATATATATCTCGGTCGTTTACGGATTTAATATTTAGAAATAGTTTTAAGGGCACGAAATTTCTCGAGACGAAGTATCACTTAGCCTGGAATGATACCAGATACATAACGATTACATCGGCTAGATTGATATGATCGCATGATATACATTAGACTGAAATAAATTTTCATGTTTACGAGGCTGTGAAAAGAAGCAGTAAAATATGCTGATGAAATTGAATTCAAAATTGATTAGTGATACTATTAATCATCATAGAATCACAAATTACGATTGTATAAGTTGTTAATGATTGTATTTTTTATTGTTAATATATTAAAATATTGGTGTGATGTTGTGTCACCACATTGCAACCTCATGTGCATTATAGATGTAGCAGCGATTACAGGTTGGTAGATAGGATGTTGTACATATAATTGTAGCAGGTACTTTTTAAAGGTGTTTTTTAGTGAAATTGTGATAGATCTGTTTTATAAGTTATATTTTGTAGTTTTATAATATATTTAAATGGAAGGTTATTGTAGACAGATTCGTACTCCAACAGATACATTGTCTGTAGCTATTGATGTAGCTGTTGATAAGATTAATGGTTCATCATTGGATCTTCTTGTTAAAGGTATAATGGGTGGTTGGTTTGCGGGTTTGGGTGGACATGCGGCATTAGTTTTGGCATCGACATATTATCCTAAAGATGGTAATGGTTATCTTGGTCCATCGAAATTAGCATTTGGTATGATTTTTACAACGGCTCTTGTTGCTATTATATATACTGGAACAGATTTATATACTGGTAATACGATGGCATTTACAATGGCATTTATGAGGAAGCGTGTTAAGTTTTTACAATTGTTGTTGAAATTGTTTATATCTTTGATAGGTAATTATATAGGGGCTATTTTAGCTGCTTTAATACTTACTGGTGGTACAGGTTATTTTATTGATGGTATAGGACCTGGGAATGCATATATTACATACATTGGCAATACTAAATTGAGTTTGAGTTTTGGTAGGGTAATAGCTTCTGCAATTGGATGTAATTTTTATGTATGCCTTGCTATTTGGTGTTCATATTCAAGTTTAGATTCTTCTGGTAGTATACTTGCTATTACTGCTCTTATAAATGCATTTGCTGTCGCTGGATTTGAGCATATAGTTGCTAATTTCTATACATTACACGCTGTATGGATATCTAATACGGGTATTAAACTATTAGATGTATATTTATTTAATTTCTTACCGACTATTATTGGCAATACTATTGCAGGGTCGCTTCTTTTTGGTATGCCATTATATCTCCTTTATGGTAGAGGTAATAGAAAAAATTCACTTGAAATTACCATTTAATATTGATGTTATATATATATATATACATATTATATATCTTAAGTTTTATCTGATGTTTAGATCCTATGTTTGTATCCGATGTTTTATACCCGCTCTAGCGTATGGTTGTATGTCTCCTCTTGATATCATCAAAAGTTTTTCATTTAAATTTATATCTACTCTATTATATATTTTATTTTATTATTATTAATTTAAGTAATAAATTAAATTTACATTTAAATTTATGTCAACTATATCATATGTTGTATATTGTATACCTCCTCTTGTATTCATTAGAATTTTAAACGTCTATTATTCTATTTATCTTTAAATTTTTCTTGAAGAAGATTGACATTTGTAATTCATTCGATGAGGATTGAAAATTGAGTAGAGTCTTGAGATATAATTATCATTGTCATTCAAGGAGGTGGTGAAGAAGAAGGTGTTTTGAAGTACGACCTAATCCAATCATTGGAGGAGGAGGTACCGTCATTAGAATCATCTTATGATCCACTATTTCAATCATCATCTGATTCACGATTTCCATCATCATCATCATCCTCTTCAATCCTATCGGAACTTCTGTCATCACTACGTTGATCATCTTCACTTCACTACGTTCAGTGACATTCTTCATCGCTACGCTCTTCAGGTCCTCCTTCCTCACTATCAAAAGATGGTTAGAAAGAGTATACATGGTGATGATAAGAAGATAAAGTCATCAGACTTTTCGGATTATAATTGTAATTCGATACGTGCTACTGGTTTACATGAGATATTTCAATCATATAATGATATAGATGATGATGATAGTAAGAATAAATATAATAATATAGAAGATAGAGAGATATTAAATTTAATGAGTAAATTACGTAAGAAAGATAATTATACAAAATATAAAGCAATAGAAAGATTAAATAAATTAATAGATGAGATAGATATTAATAATTATAAAATAGATTTAATAAATTTATATAAACGTATAGGATTATTTGATCCAATGAAAAATATACGTATAGGTTATGGTATATTATTATCAAAATTAATTAAAAAATTAAATAAACATGATATAAATAATATTATAACATATTTATGGTTAGGTATGAATGATATATCAAATGATATATCAATTATATATAAAAATATTATCTATAATCTATTATATAATATCAATACACCCGTAGCTGATCTACGTGAAGCGAAGGGACAATCAAATAAAAAAGCCACCACGGCTAGTGGAATCTCTAGTCATCCTCTTCCATCTGAGGTTACAACCTCTCCTTCTCTTGCAGAGAGCTCTTCTAATTACCTATCTCTAAAGAGTAATGCCACTCCCGGGGATCGTGGCGATTTATACCCGGAGGAACAGAATTTGTTAACCCGTAAGAACAGAGATTTTCAACCCCTAAGAACAGAGAATTCAACCCGGAAGAACAAAAAAAGTGTTAACCCGGAAGAACGTAAATATGTTCAACCCCTAATAACAGGAAATATCAACCCGGAAGAACAGGATTTTCTAACAACAGAAAATTTACCCGGAGAAACAGAGAATTCAACCCAGAAGAACAGACCATGTCTACCCGGAGGAACAAAGGGTATCTACCCGGAAGAGCAGGAATATAATAATCTAACCTCAGGTGGACTACCCGCAGCTGATCTCAGGGAAGCGGAGGGACAACTAAATAGAGAGGCCTCCACGGCGAGTGGCAACGACAAGATGACCTCAGGTGGAGCTGACGGTAGGAATGTAACTTCAGGTATAATATCTAGTTTTCCATTAGCTATGGATGTTTCTTTTAATTATTTATCTTTAAAGAGTATATCTACTCCTAGAGATTGTGTTGTAGATGAATGTAATGATATGGATATTAGATTGATGAATTTATTAATGGATAATATAAATTATATATATAATGATTATGAATTATTAATTAATAAGGATTATAATGAATATAGAAATGAATGGATATATAATTATGGTAAAATATGTAATGATAATACTACATGTATACAAATATATAATAATTTAATAATATGTATTATAAATTCATTAATAAATTTATTTTTTATATATAATAAATTAAAATTAATTAATAATTCATTATTTATATATTTAAATTTTATAAATAAATTAAATTTATTAAAATATTATCCAAAATTTTATTTTATAAAATTTTTAATTGAAATTATTAAATCATTTAATTATAATAAAAATAAATTACAATATGTACAAAATATTTTTAATATATCATTAAATTATATTAAATTAGATTATGATTATAATCTTTATCTTAATCTACTTATATTATTTTCATTATGTATTAAATTCAATTCATGTTTCTATCAACAATTAAATCTACAAATATTATTACAATTATTAATTATTAATGGTAATTCTATACAAAAAATTAATTATTATCTCATCTATCCATCTTTATTCTTATATTTACCTAATAATATCATCAATACTAATCATTTCAAACATTCTATCATTACTATATTAAATAAAATCATATACAATATCAAATCCGAACTAAATCCAAATAATATCAATACATATACATTCAATCAAAACTCTTTTATACAACTAGGCCACGCAATCATCAAATGCTACCTTAAATTACTATTATTACTATTCCAATCCAATCCGCCCGAGGTCCAATCCACATCTCTTCGTCCTGCAGAGAGCTCTCCACCTGAGGTTACAACCTCTCCTTCTCTTGCAGAGAGCTCTTCTAATTACCTATCTCTAAAGAGTAATGCCACTCCCGGGGATCGTGGCGAAGTTAATGAGGAGGAACAGGATTTGTTAACCCGGAAGAACGTAGATGACCAACCCCTAAGAACAGGAATTCTACCCGGAGGAACAAAAAATGTTAACCCGGAAGAACGTGGTGAAGGTAGCGATGGATCATCCATCATGGGAATGATGGAAGATGATGCTAAGGGTATGTTGGATGTAACCTCAAGTGGACTGCCCGCAGCTGATCTCAGGGAAGCGGAGGGACAACTAAATAGAAGAGGCACCACGCCTAGTGGAAAGACCTCAGGTGGAACGGCGGGTGGAAGACTTCAGGTGGAAGATTCTATGGATCATTTATTGATGGTGAATTTACCATTTAGTTTATTTGAATATAGTGAATTATTTAAGTATTTTATGATTGAGATGCCTAAATTATATATGGAATTTATTAAAGAGTCGAATGTATTGGATTATTATAATAATTTATTGGATGAATATGATAAATTGCCTTGTAATTATTTAACTACTGAGATTTTATATAATTTAATGTTATATAAGAATGATAATTTACGTATTAAAGAAATTTATAATAAATTATTAACATCTTTAATACATATTGAATTACCCAAACATTTACAAACACTTATTCAATTTAATGATTATAAATTATTTACAGATGATAATATTATTATTAAATCTAATAATGATCTATTATTAAATCCATTATATGAAATTAAATTTATATTAAATTCATTATCTAAATATGGGGTATTATTAATCAAAGAATCAAATTTATATAAAATCCCCATTGAATATTATAATAATGGGGTGCTATGTGGTAGATGGTTGGATTTATTAATAGATGTGTTTAGTATAGTATTAAAGGATACATCTTTAACCGATATAATGGATATATATGATTTATCATCATATAATGATGTAACAATATTCATTTATATAATTTTATTAAGAAATAATAAAAATATCGATGAATTATTTATAAATTTCCTCTCAAATTTAAAATTCAATGGTAATTTAGAAATTTTATTGAAGCTGTTGACGTCAATCAATAATTGCACCACAAACTTCACCAATGAACTCATTAAATTCTCATTAAATAATAAAAATATTAAAATCATATCCAATACAATACCATTAATCAATATCAATAAATTAACACCAGAACATCTCAAAATATACACCATCCTATTAATATCAACCATTATATACAATAAACATGAAATAATAACCAATAACAACATACTAGATAATGAAATTGATCCTGAAGATATTCCACCTGAGGTCCAATCCACGTCTGTTCCTCTTGCAGACAGCTCTCCACTTGAGGTCCAATCCACGTCTGTTCCTCTTGCAGAGAGCTCTCTTATTTACCTATCTCCAAAGAGTAGAGCCACTCCCAGAGATCGTGGAGAAGGTGGAGTAGAAGGTAGTTATGTAACCTCAAGTGGACTACCCGTAGCTGATCTCAGGGAAGCGGAGGGACAACTAAATAGAGGAGCCACCACGGCGAGTGGAAGACCTCAGGTGGAGGCGAGTGGAAAGACCTCATGTGTAGAAGAAAATGTAGATACATCTATTGTTGGGTTTATTGATGATGATTTGGGTTTATATCCTTCATTGTCTGATTTGAGATTGGTATATGATGATGTAGATGATGTATTGAAGAGGATATTGATTATATATTTTTATTCATGTTATAATGGTCATGTATTATGTTATGATGATTTTCTTACATTTTGTTTGGATAATATAGATTTAATAATTGATGATGATGTATTGAATAGATTATTATTAATAGATGGGATTATAATAGATGATATATTATTATATTTATTAGATATAATAGATGTATTATATAAATTTGGTATAGATTTATTAAATATAATAAATATATTAGATAATGTATTAAAATATTGTTATAAATCATTAGAAATTGAATTAATAAATTATAATTTATATATAAATTTATGGATAAATTATTTTAATATAAATAAAATTAATAATTTTATAAATTTTTTTGTAAAATAGTATTAAATTTAACATTTTATGGTAATAAATTAAATTTTAATTTGATCTGGTATGAATTTATTAAATTTTATAATTTATTAATAAATTATACTAAAATTAATAAATTTTATAAAAATTTTTTATATAAATTAACATTTAATTTATTATTAATAAATAATTATAATTCTATTAATATTTTATTATTAAATATTAATTTATATAAAAAAATTCTTAATTTATTTAATATTAATCATTATCATCATCAATTATCTATTATATTCTTAAATAAATTCAATAATAATCAATTCATTGCACAATTTTTTATACAATTAAATCATCTTACACTCAATCATCATCAATATATACTCAATCTTATCAATATACCAAATCTATATAATACCACAAACTTTATCATTTATATCAATCATCTAATCAAATATAAATCTATACACATTGTACAATCCAATCCACTCGAGGTTACCTCTACCGTAGGTCTTGCATACAGCTCTTCCACCGAGGTCCAATGCAACTCTTCTTCCACTAGGCGTGGAGCCTCTTTCAATTACCTATCCCTAAAGGGTGATGCCACTCCCGGAGATCGTGGCGATAAACCCGT
>JAIQCW010000254.1:0-16956 GCA_020283715.1 Cytauxzoon felis
GTATATATTATTAACTAAATTATTATAATAATTAAAATTTTACTTAAATTAATTTTAAATTTGTGCGATTATTTTTTTTTAAATATATATATATGTATACCCTTTAATCTCTACTATTACCTGTGGTGATCTATTCCATAACCAATTTTTCATTACTACCATTCACTATTATGAAAATTACCAATAATATAAGCTGTACATTTATACCATCTAATCCATTATTACAATTCCATAATCATGGAAGAACATCATTACAATTTCATGACCATGGAAGGACGTCATTACAATTCCATGATCCTGGAAGCACATCAATATCAAATTATCAGTATGTCTATTGATAAAAATATATACTTCTATTTATATTCAGTACAATCTCCGCTATTTATAATGTATCCAATACCTGGAAATGTATTTGGAAGATGTTTAACTGGTCATCCAATGATAATTATATAAAGGTATGAATAAATAATATAATAATCTGTACTCATTAGGATTTTGCCAAACAATTTATTAATCTTGTAGATAAAAAATCTTCTCCAGAAGAATTGATCCAAAATTTTGAAAAATTAAAGTCAGTTTGATAGATATTCTTCATCTCCATTCATACCTATAGGAACAGTATTACAAATTTCAACTTTAAAAAGGCCAAATATCTTAATGAAATCTTTCAAAGTCTAAAAGGTACCATTCTTAATGTAAGAAAGCTTAAAGATATAAAAAATCTCCTACTCGATAAATTTGATATGAATAAAGATGAAATGTCATCTATACTCAATTATATAATCTCAACATCAAATTCACGTAGCGAAATCGATACATTACTCATCATTAATGACGTACTCTTCAATAAACCCATACCACCAATAGCAGCCATTCGTAAAGTTTATAAAGATGAAAACCCAAATATCAATCAAATCAAAGGTAATTATCATTACACCCATATACACATTTTCCCTTCCACTTGAGGTTACAATCACTGTTCCACTCGCCGTGGTGGCCTCTTCTATTTAGTTGTCCCTCCGCTTCCCTGAGATCAGCTACGGGTACCACTTGAGGTCCAATCACTAATTTCATTACTTCATTTTTACCTCTAAAATTTGAAGGAAATCCTGAATTTCTGGGGAAAATAATGAATATTGTGTAATGACTATTGGATGTATTTCTGATGTCAATACCTCATTGAAAAGGGCTTTGATGATTGTATTTAATTTTATCGTCCTCCCTTCATTACAATTTATATTCATTGAGATATCTTAACAAACATGAATTCCGTCACTTTAGACGTATCTCGCTGATATTAGATTTATAACCTCAAGTGGAAGTGGAATACCTGGAAGCGATCTACGGGAGCTGGAAGGTGAAGTAAATAGGAGAGCTGTCTGCAAGACGACCTAAGGTGGAAGTAACCTCAGGTAGACTTGTCTCTAATAATTGATAATATAATATATAGGTGATTTGTATAGAGATGAGGTGAATGAGTATTTGGATGATCGTATGGCTGAGTTATCAAAGACGAATCCTCCTACACCTCCACCTATATTTGGTTCAGAGGATAAGGTAGAGGTTAGAAAGAGGCAATTGGTAGAGTTATTGGGTGGTGATTTACCATATTTATTGAAGTTAACTGATGATCAGATAGAAGAGGCAGCTAAATCTATGTTTAAATGTACATGGTTATTATCATTTTATAATAAAGAATTAGAAATAATGAATTATCCTATTACAGGTATTAATGTATTGAATATGAATAATGATGAATGTTCAAAAATATATCATGAGGTATTGAAATTAAGATTAGCTGATGTAAGAGAAAATGTTATGTTTCAAACTATACCCAAATCTGAAACAAGACAATTTATACCAAAAGTTGCATTATTAACACATTGTAGAAAAGATCAATTGAAATTATTATGTAAAAATATCGCAGATTGGGGAGTTATCGAAACCGATCGTATCAAAAGATTAAAAAATATCTACGATATCGATCTCATATCACCACTCGCTACACCACTCGAAGTTACAACCTTATCTTCCACTAGGCGTGGAGCCTCTCCCAATTACCTATCTCTAAAGAGTATAGCCACTCCCGGAGATCGTGGCGAAATATCCGAGACGATCTATGGGAGTCGATGTGAGGTAAATAGAGAGGCCACCACGGCGAGTGGAATGAAGAGTAGTACTGGACCTCAGGTGGAACCTGGAAGCGATCTACGGGAGCTGGAAGGGGAAGTAAATAGAAGAGGCTCCACGCCTAGTGGAATAGAGGAAGACAATGTTGCAACTTCGAGTGGTTATATATCTGATATGTTATTGGATCATGTGAATATAATAATGAAGTATGGTAAGGATATTGGTTGGAGTGGTTCGATGTATGTAACATTACCATATTATCGTGTATTGATTGGTGGTGGTAAGCCATTACCTCAGAGTAGTTATTTGAATATAGAGGATGATCCAAATTATGATAATCCTAATATGTCAGAATATAGTAAGATGATAAATAAAATAAGATCAAATGAAGAAGAAAATGATGAAATTAAATTTACTGATTTGAAAACTATACGTAAAAATCTTAAAAAAATGGAATTAGAATTAGAACCATATCAACATCTATCATCAGAAGAAATCACCGAACTTATGCTCAAAAATGTCAAATTAGAATATAAATTCGCTGAAGATATCTATAAAAGAAAACAAAGACGTATCGAATTAGGACTCGAACCAATAAATACCTCCAACGATAGCTATACAACCACTGTTCCCACTGCCGTTCCACCTGAGGTCCAATCCTACTCTCCTTCTACCTCCACCTTAGGTCGTCTTGCAGACAGCTCTTCTAATTACCTATCTCTAAAGAGTAATGCCACTCCCGTAGATCGTGGCAGAGGTATTGAGGATGTAACCTCAAGTGGAGAAAGTGGGGTAATGGGGTCATATGGGGATAAAATACACAACAAGGTTGATCATGATCCCCATATTCAACCCCATGATATCCCCCACAATCGCCCTACATCCCCACTTGATGGTAATTTAATTGATAATCATCTAACCTCAAGTGGAGTACCCGTAGCTGATCTCAGGGAAGCGAAGGGACAACTAAATAGAAGAGCTGACGGCAGGACGACCTCAGGTGGAAAGGAATTGGATATAACGGATTATGTGACAACACGTGAGGAGTTATTGACGGATGCGATTGTATTTTTGGATAATTATTTTCATTTACAATGGCAGTATTATTGTTGTGTGAATTTACCAATGGAATCGATAGTATATACAGATGAGATGGGTGATTCATATACAAATCCAAGACCATCTAAATTATCATTTACTGGTAATAAATATAATAATTCATTTAAATTTATTAAAGATTATTTAATAAAAAACCCAACATTTGAAATACAAAATTTTCGTGATAAATTATGGGGTAGTGTAATGAAATATGATATAGAGGATATTAAGAAGATAGAGACAGATAATATGTTATTATTTGGTGAAGATCCACAATATTTAAGAAAAGATTATAATATGATATTAGAAATGTGTAATAAAGGGGCAGGTTTACAGATTGATATGAAAGCACCTGGAATAGATACAAGTATAGAATTTAATGAAAAACAAAAAGAAACATCATTTTATAAATTAAAAATAACACAACCAACAGTACAACTTCAATGTAATAAATGTAATTATACAATATTTACAAATAATATTAAATCATATGATGGTGAAAATATATTACCATTAGAATATCTCGAATTCAAATCTGATAATAATTTCAAATGCCCCATTTGTAAAAATCCTAAAGATCAATTCAATCAAATCTGGACCACAGGTATCAGAGGATATACACCCGAACCATATCCCAAACCAGATGATGATGAGGACAATGATGAATTTCAATCATAAATAAACGAACTCAGACATTCAAGTCGAGGTCCAATCCAACTCTTTTCGTCTTGCAGACGGCCTCCTCTATTTACCTCCCCGTAAACGGTAGAGCCACTCCCTGAGATCGCTTCCAGGTATTCCACTTGAGGTCTGTTATTCCGGGTTAAACTTTTTCTGTTCCTCCGGGTAGAATACCTGTTCTTCGGGGTTGAGTAATTCTGTTTTTCCGGGTTAATAATTTTTCTTCCTCTGGATAAATATAATTGTTTCTAGTGGGGAAATAAATGGGGTAATAGGGGGTTCTGGGGATAATTAACACTATAACCCGATATTTACCCCATAGTCACGATCTCTGGGAGTGGCTCTACTCTTTAGAGATAGGTAATTAGAAGAGCCGTCTGCAAGACAAAGGAACGTCGAGTGGGAAAGAGAGCAGGAGTGTGACCTCGGATGGACTGCTGAGTACTGGTGATCGTTTATATGTGTTTATTAATGTGTATTATATAAATATTCAACTACATTTAACTTTACAAGAGACATTATCAATACTATTATACAATTAATTTATTATCTACTTTTCTACATTTAAATTTGACTTCGCTATACCAACCTGAATATTATGGTGTTAATTAACCCCATATAATATAAACTTACCATTGAAGGTGTATCTTTGGTACCACGTCTAAATACAGTGAAATAATGACGCATAAATGTATTTGATCCCAATACATATGCATGACCAAAATCAGATGGTACATCCAATTGCATAAAACCAGGAACACAAACATTGTCATTACTTATCATATACTGATCAGGAGTTAATTCAATCTCCTCACCACCCTATAATAATATATATATCAATCGAACAACTCCACTCGATGTCCAATCCACAATCCTCTACTCCACCTCGCATTCTCCTGCAGAGAGCTCTCCACCTGAGGTCACACTCCTACTCTATTTCCCATTGCATGGAGCTCTTCTAATTACCTATCTCTAAAGAGTATAACCACTCCCAGAGATCGTGGCGGTGAGAAATTAGTGATGTAACCTCAAGTGGAGACCTCAAGTGGACTACCCGTAGCTGATCTCAGGGAAGCGGAGGGGGAAGTAAATAAGGAAGCTGACCGCAGGACTTCAACCTCAGGTGGAAGAAGCCACCACGGCAAGTGGAAAAGAAGGACCTTAGGTGAATGACCCGAAACGGTGATTAAACTAACGATAACATATTTGATATTAAAATTTGATTTGAATGCTTCATTACAGTTCTATAAATTATAATATTTGATAAATTATAGTGTTACTTACCCCACCATGTGGTAATTTATTGATAAAAGTATGATATTCTTTAGATGGTATACTATTAAGTGATGTACCAGAATCAAAAATAACATAAGATTTTTCATCACAACATAATTTCAAATCACCGATCCATATCTCATCCAATTCAACCTCCCAATAATGCTCCCTAACTACAGGAAACATCTTCAAGTCACCAGTATAATATTTCGGATCAACACCACCAAACATTAATAATGAATTCTATAAAAATTATTATACATCAATTACAAACACCGAAGGTTATACAACCACCCGAGGTCCAATCCACCTCTTTTCCATTGCATGGAGCTCTTCCAATTACCTATCTCTAAAGAGTATAGCCACTCCCAGAGATCGTGGCGGAAGTGGAAGGTAGTGAGTACATGACCTCAAGTGGAACCCGAAAGTGATCTACGGGAACTTGAGGGAGAGGTAAATTAAAAAAGCTGTCTGCAGGAATGTAACCTCAGGTGGGACGCCTAGTGGGAAGACCTCAGGTGTATATATATCTGGATTTGTTTATAACATACATCTGATTGATTATTGATATAAAAGGCGAATTCTTGGTGTTGTATTTTATGTGTTTTTGTGAGGTTATCTAATAGTGAGTTTCCGGGTATACTAGACATTTCTGGAAATGCTAAACCGATAATACCTTCAAAATGTATACTCTATAAGATTAATTTTAAATTTATATAATAAAACAAACATCAAATATATTAATACCACTTTCATCAGCCGATTCCTTTTCAACTATAGCAAATCCTTGTCGTAACCTCATATGACCAATCGTCATATAATCCTCACCAGCCGTACCCTCTATCTCACCCGTACCAAACTATATTTAATTATAATATTATGAAAAATATCCATCTGTGGTCCAATCCACCTTGTCTTCCACTCCATCCTCTCTTCGTCTTGCAGACAGCTTCATCTATTTACTTCCCCCTCCGCTTCCCTGAGATCAGCTACGGGTCCCACTTGAGGTCATGTACTCAACATTACCACGATCTCCGGGAGTGGCTCTACTCTTTAGAGATAGGTAATTAGAAGAGCCGTCTGCAAGACAAAGGAACGTCGAGTGGGAAAGAGAGGTGGATATAAGCTCAGGTGGAATGTTAAAAGTAAAATGTATGGGTAAGTTATACCTTGATATGTATGGATTTGGGAAAGTTTAGTCGTTTGAAGGTTGTGGATTTTTTGGTATTGAATCTTTTAACTTTTTTACATGAAGCGTCATTACAATTATTTCCAACTACCCAAATATTCCTAATAGATGAATATATAAAATTATAAATCGACGTACGTGCTACCAGTGTCAAATATTGGATGTATCACCTGTGGTGGTGTACCAATCTTTACAGTTCCGATATATAAACTCTATATATAAATATTATATCATTGACATATCCATTCGAGGTCACACTCCTACCCTCTTTGCCATTGCATGGAGCTCTCCACCTGAGGTCCATCCTGCCGTCAGCTTCTCTATTTACATATCTCTAAAGAGTAGAGCCACTCCCGGAGATCGTGGCAGAGGTGGGGTTAATGGGGGTTCTGGGGATAATTAACACTATAACCCGATATTTACCCCATAATATTCACTTTCGCCACGATCTCTGGGAGTGGCTCTACCCATTTGGGATAACAAATTAGAAGAGGCACCATGCCTAGTGGGATCAGAGGTTGTATAACCTACGGTGGAGGTAACCTCAGGTGGACATATGTTTGGATTGGTTTGTAAACATACATCTTTCATTTGTTTGATGGGTATATAATCGATATAATCGTATTTATGGAATGGTGTGAGTATATTTTTATTATAATGAAGTGTATTATTATTATTTTTTCTGATGTTTGTAAGATTTTCATGATTGGTGGTATCAAATCCTAAACCACCAAATAAGCCCTCATTACGTAATGCAAATTTTATTTTACCATCTTTAAATGTATTCAAACTATCCTTAACAATCTCTAACATCGCTCTTCCACCATTAACATCATGACGCCTCAATCCAACCGTAAACTATAATATTTTATAATATTTAAAACATATCATACACATGTTAATCTCATATCACCTCTACTCTACACGAGGTCCAATCCAACTCTCTTAGTCCTGCCGTCAGCTCTTCTATTTACCTATCCGTAAACGGTAGAGCCACTCCCGGAGATCGTGGAGGAGATGAAGGTAGTGAGTACATGACCTCAAGTGGAACCCGTAGCTGATCTCAGGGAAGCGAAGGGAGAGGTAAATAGATGAAACCTCCACGGCGAGTGGGAAAGAGAGGTGGAGATATAATCAGGTGAGTAGACAAAGAGTGTTTACTTAGATATGTTATAGAAGACTTACATTAGGTTTATGTCCTTCATGTATGCAGACTTTGCATTGTTGTTTGGTCCAATTACATTTATCGCAGTTGTAGAGTTGTGTTGTGATGTGTTGGGTGTAAATTAATATGAAAATATAAATACTATTGAATATCATTTCATTTAAAAAATAATGATTAGTAATATATAAAATTAAATATTGATGTTATAAGATTTGGGATTTTATAATGAAAAAAAATTTTTGTTATCCAGGGTTAATTTTAAAGTAAAAAAAATTTTAAAAATTTAAAACCTTAATTTAAATCATTTAAATTAAACCCTAATAATTTATAAATTATATATTAAATGGATAATTATATAATTTTAATCATTGAATCTATAGTTGACTAAAAAATTTAGATGAAGGTTGATATCCTAGACTCTATCTACAACACCTAATAACAGCTTAATAAAATTATATATATCTAATTTAAATAAATATTTTATAATTATATAAAATAAAAATTAATTAAATAATTATTATATTGAAAATTCCATATAATTTCTATATAATATAAATCTTGTTTTAAATTTTTATTATATATAAAAAAAAATTCAATACCACTCTAGAAATTCATCATCTGCGATATCCATACCATTAATTAATCATTATTTATTATATAATAAGAATTTCATTACCAATTATATCCTTTATATGGAATTTTCAATCAACTGTTATATCAAAACAACGTCACACAATCATTGCACCTATAAGCACTCATTACTCATATATAATCTACACATCTATAAAGAATCTATACACAAAGACAAATACAAACACTCTTTATCTACTCTACTCTCTTCCACTTCCACCTCTCGTCGTCTTGCAGACAGCTCTTCTATTTAATTCCCCCTCCGCTTCCCTTAGATCATCCTCGGTATAATGTCAACCCCTAAGAACAAGAATTCTACCCGGAAGAACAGGCATCCACTTGAGATTACAACCTTATCTTCCACTCGCCGTGGAGGCCTCCTCCAATTACATATCCCAAATGGGTAATGCCACTCCCGGAGATCGTGGCGGTGAAGGTTGTGATGGATCATCCATCATGGGAATGATGGAAGATGGTGCTAAGGATGTATTGGATGTAACCTCAAATGGAATGAAGTGTAGTACTGGACCTCAGGTGGAACCCGTAGCTGATCTAAGGGAAGCGGAGGGGGAGGTAATTGGAAGAGCTGTCTGCAGGACGACCTCAGGTGGACGACTAATGGAAAGAAGAGGTGTAACAGAAGAGCGGTGTATTGGACCTCAGGTGAGTAGACAAAGAGTATGGGATAAGGATTAAGGTTATATCACTAACTGGATACATATGACTAAAATAATAACTATAATGATATTTAAATATTAAATTAATATAAATGATATTTATGGTTCATTACACATTTATTTAATTATAGATTTTAGTGTATTTAATTGTCCACTATATATGGACCCTTACAACTGTAATAGATTGCCATTTAAATTAAATTTAAATGTATAAAAATGTAAATTATTATATTATTATTATATTATTATTAATTGATTTAAATTTATGTTATAAATATCTATTTAATAATACATTATTATCCTATAGATCATCACTTGTTAATTATGCCTTGAAGATTGATGAGATTATTAAAGGTGGTAAAAATTTATTAAAGACTAGAAAAGAAGTTATACGTAGATTAGTAGATGATAAGAATCCTAGATTAATTAAAGATTTAATAAATACATTACCATCTGATGATTTTATAATTAAAAAAAAATTAAATTAAAATTAAAAGATAATGAAAAATTATTACAAGAACAAAAGAAATTAAAAAAATATATAAAATCTAATATAGAAGATGATATTATTGATATAGAAATTGGTACATTAATACCAACACAAATAAATCATATAAAAATTGGTTCATATATTAATTATAAAAATGAAATATTTATATTAACTGCATTACAACATATAGCACAAGCACGTACTAAAGGACATTATAAAATTAAATTACAATCATTACATTCTACTAAAGAATCATCTTATTCATTACCAGATAGTACAAGATTAAATGTTATTATACCAGATAAAAATAATTTTATATATGATAATAAAAATATTATTAAAGATGTTTATATTTTTAAAAATGATACAAATATATTAGAAATACCTTGTAATCTTAATATTTATTCATTAAAATATCTTAAACCTGGTATCAAATGCTCTATACAAAGATGGAATCAACATATATTACAAGTATTTGTACCATTCAATATCGAATATAAAGTCGTCAATATTAATCCAGGTAATTATGCAGCAACATTAGATAATGGACTCACAATACTTGTACCAACATATATCAAAGTAGGTGATCATATTGAAATCAATACAACCAAAGGATCATTCCTAAGAAGAACCATCATCGCACAATAATATCAAATCAATCTATATGATAATTATAATATATTTCATTGATGTTACACCTGATGTCCAATCCAACTCTCTTCTCCTGCCGTCAGCTTCTCTATTTAGTTCCCCTTCCAGCTCCCGTAGATCGCTTCCAGGTATTCCACTTCCACTTGAGGTTATAAATCTAATCTCGGCGAGATATGACTAAAGTGACGAATTTCACTCATGTTAGGATATCTCAATTAATATAAATTGAAATTAAGTGAGGTTTATTAAATCCAATAGAATCATCAAAATCCTTTTCAATGAAGTATTAACATTTAAATTTCATCCAATATTCATCGAATAATCTTCATGAGGTTCCCCAGAAATTCAGGATTTCATTGAAAATTTGGAGGTAAAAATGAAGTTGTAAAATTAGACCTCAAGTGATTACCCGTAGCTGATCTACGGGAAGCGGAGGGGGAGGTAATTGGAAGAGCTGTCTGCAAGACCAACGGTGGTTGTAACCTCAGGTGGAACGGCGAGTGGAAGAGTAGATGATGGTGATTGGACCTCGAGTGGAGTATTATGGTATGATATTATCTATGTTTATAGAGGCAAGGTGTGAGTAGTGTATGTAGTTTAAGGATATGATTATCATTTATGGTATATTTTTTTAATAATTTGAATGAGAAGAATAAAAAAAAGTCATTCTAGAGTTGATAAATATTGTTAAATAATAGGAGTAGAAATACCTCAGGATCTTTAAATGATGGCATTTCAGTATATCCAAATGATAAAATGAAATTTATGAATGAATTTAAATCTGTAAATCTACTTTTAATCTCAACAATTTCTAATAATCCACTATAATTAATATAATTTTACCCTTCAACTTATACATACCCAATCTTTAAACAACGAGTAGACTCCTTTATAAATAATGGCCAATCATTACCCATCAAACTCAAACTAAATACACAAATATCCAATACATCATCACTCAATGGTACCTATAATCAATATACATTAAATGAATATAACTATTAAGCAGTTGTACACCTGAGGTTATTTCTATTCCACCTCCTCTTATCCTCTCTAATCAACGTTCCTTTCCCAGTGCATGATCTCTCCACCCGAGGTCTATCCTGCCGTCAGCTCTTCCAATTACCTCCCCATAAACGGTATAACCACTCCCAGAGATCGTGGCGGAAGTTTAGTGATTGGACCTCAGGTGGAACCCGCAGCTGATCTCTGGGAGTGGTTATACCGTTTACGGGGAGGTAAATAGAGAAGGCTCCACGCCTAGTGGAGAAGAGGTGGAAAGACCTATGGTGTAGGCAACCTCAGGTGGATGTAAATAAATTCGAGATACATTTGTGATATTGCATTCGGTGACGTATTTATTGGTGGAGATGAGATCGAATGAGTGTACATTTCTATAGGATTGTGTGATTGGTGGGTATGAATAATATATACTTGTGAGGGAATGTTTTTGCGATTAATGCATCTCCACAACCGAAATCACCTAGACTATATAATATAAAAAATCATTTATATATATTAATATTATAATGAAAATTACCTATTCCAATCTATATGTTTCAAATTTTCGATGATTTTCATCAATGGATTATAAGGCCATTGTAAGACTTGATGTTTAAAGCCATCATGATACTATAAGATAATAAATTTATTTAATTAAAAAGGCTAACAATTTTAAATAAATTGCGATTAGTGTTATATAAATTCCAATTGTCATTACTAGATGATGAATATAAAACTTCATTTAAATGACGAAATCTACTACCAGATAGACGCAATTTAGCTTCTAATAATGAATAGTTCTTTTTATTTTTTAATTTCTTATCATTTTTTATTTCTTTTTCAAGTTTTTTTTTACTTTTTCTATTACTTTTACTCATTCCATAAATTTTTTTTCCAAAATATTCATCCGATTTCAAACATCTCTCATATATAATCTTGAGAATATATCCATTATAGTATATAAATTACAAGGAAATTGTTCTAGTCGAATTACAGGGCATAGGTTGTCTATGCATTAGAGTTGTACACTATAGAGGGCATATAATTAGTAAAGAAATTATGTATTAAAATAAGAGTATATAGTATTTTTCCAATTTTTAAATTTATTATATGATATAAAATTATTATTTTAAACAATATTATGTCATAATTATGAAATGTGTATCTATACCAATGCAAGTGTTGTTTATTTGATGGACGACTACATCCCTTCCCCGTTATCCATACCATATCTAATATATTATAACAATTTATATATTATTCATTCAGTAAATTCATTCAATACTCTCTTATTCATCTGATTATATCATATTTTATATTAAAACTCTAACGCGACTACATAACTTATATAAATATGCTACTCTCATTTTAATAATACGTAAAATACAGTTTTATATGAGTTTATAATGACATTTATACCGGAATTTTAAACATTATGGAGGTTCATACTGTCGTAGATGTCGTGAAAATAACACCTCATTATATTTATTATAATTACAATTTTTCATCAATTTTCAATATATTCTATCGCTAAGTTCATTTCGATTGTGTAGATAGAATTCGATAATAATGAAACTATTTAATAGAATCTTTATGGGAAAAAACGGGTTTACCCCATTTCAGCCACACAATTTCAATTGAATATTATTGAATGTATATGACCATTATATTAATTCCAATAACATGTATAGAAAGTTTATCATATTAAATTTCACTATATACAATAATTATTACCTTATAGACTATTTTGATGATTATATTTACTGCACAATTTTTTGTGGTGTGATTCCACCCAACAACAACATATACACCATCACAGGATTCCATTACTTACAACATCTATAGTCTTGTATGTATATAAATATCTTAATATATATTGTTACATGTAAATAATGTCACTAGTATTATTTTAAATTATAATTTTTATCATTATAATTTCATTTACTTATAGTCACCATATATACACTAGTAACCATAATATAATGTTTATGTTATTTCTTAAATTATTATATAATTAGATATCTATAATATGTACATACATAATAATACAATTGAGAAAGACGTGAATTTTATATCATTAGGAATCAATAAAAGTTTGAATATATCAAATAAAGCGTAATGATGATGGCATCATATTACATCGTCAACTGCAGAATTATTCTTAGCTGAAGATGAGGTTGGGGAAGATAGTGATTTTACTTCATGTTAGTACTTAATGAGTAGATATTAGTGTCTATGAATGTTATAAAGATGTCGGATGATAGGAACGGTAATAATGATTATATTTTGAACTTCTAGATATTTGTAGTCTGTACTCTTTTTAATTGTATTTACATTTATCTTATCATCTCAAGTACTTTGTGTTGTATGGAAGTTGAGCTTAAACTAATTAGTATTGAAAGTGTTTCACAATAAGGGTACATATCAACCACATCAACACCATCATTTCAATACTAGAGGTATCCTTCTTACTAGTACTTTTATAATAGCGAAATGATGAAATGTTTTAAAGATATTGTTATTTATTGGTTATTAAATGTGTAAGGATTATAGATGAAGATTTATAGTTTAATAAGTTCATAACATTTCTCTTCAATTCACCTGATATGGGATTAAAATCACTTTTTATTTAATGTAATATAATTATATAAATATTTGATCATCAAGAATATCAAGTTTAAACATCGAATAAACGAACATAATTTACACATTAATATACAGATGACTAAAGGATGATTTAACATTAATGATCTATCATACACATTTTAATTATGCACTGTTATTTCATTTAATTCAATAATTTGTTATATATTAAATATTATTTTTTAAGATTTTATCGTGTTAATTTTATGATCCAGTATGATATCATGATATAATTAAGGAAATGATTAATTAACTTGATAGAATTCATTAAATTATAGTAGATCTTAATGTAATTATAATGTTAAATTTTATAATATAAATTATTTATCTAATTTTCTCGTGTTCGCATGAGTAATTAACACATGTGAATGATACGATAAGATCAATGATACCCCATGTCGTAGATCTTCTTTTTAGGAACAAAATTTGATATTTATTTATACGACATGCATTCATATAAATTGATTTGTATATTATTCTACTTTTATATATCGCATAAATTAGTTTATAGTTCTCCTACAAAGAATGGATCCGCTAGAACGCGGTCAGGAGATGAAGAGGGGGGAGGAAGTCAGGGTGAAGGTTCTGCTACGCGTTCTACATATAACACGTATATTAGTATTAACATAATTTCGGGTAATCCAGAAAATATAAAGCATGAGCCATTTAAAGATGGTTCTCTTCATGTATCAAAATATTATACTTTATCACCTAGTTTTATAACTCAAATATTTGAAGCTAGGACTAGTATATGGGCCGCACAATCGAATAATGAGCTCGGTTTCAACGCAGTTTATCACTTTATAAAGTCAGGATTTCCACAGGTTATTAAGGTTACTAATAAAGATGGAGATAAAAATCCAGTATGTATACGTAAAGAAAATGATACTGATCCTTGGACGGTTATTTCTTTAAATAAACTGGAGATGATAGTAGATTTAATGCGTAATTCTGAGATTAGAATGTTTAATACAAGGCATGATAAGAGGGGTCCATTTTACACTGCAGAATCAAGCAGTTTATCGCAATTGGCAAAGTTTGTATTTACTCCACTGAGCAAGATAGTTGTTAACAAAATAGTTGAAGATGAGAAAGTAATATGGGATAATCGTTTTATTGATTATCAAGTGATAAGCATTACGGCATATTATAATCTAATAGCTGTACATCAAATATCTATCAGGGTTAAAGATCCTGATAATAAGATCAATAGTATTTATTTATTTAACGATCATATTGGTTGTTTATGGTATTCTTGTCCTGAGAACTTCTTCAATCAGAGATTAGAGTCCATTCGAATTCATACAGGAATGTTATTTGATATTAGTAATCCTTCAATGAATATTGATCAATTCGATGTTAAATCAATAAAGGGTGAAAAATATACCATAAATTCCTATGTACCCAAGACTAATTTACAATTACTATGTCTAATGGATGGATTATTTATCATTTGGGGTGATACGACTGGAGGACATTGTGTTTATTTATCTGTATATCTAATTAATAATAAACCGATATTTTTAGATTTAAGAATAAGGAAAGATGGAAATGTCAATCATTTATATATAGTTAAGGATAGTCTTAGATGGTCTTTGGTCACATATGATTTCTTTATTAAGAAATTGGAAGATATAGATAACGATGGGAACTTTAATCCAAGGATTTATTCGATCTCACGGTATGATGAACATTTTATTTCTAATTTATTACAAGACGAAATTGAACGAGATGGTTTCCTTTATTATTCTACATTTAAGTTCTTGTTCTTATTCGTCGTTTTAGTTTATAATGTTTCCTTTTTTATTGAATCATGAATTCACAGTAGGAGTCAAGTCCCAGAGACACAGAAATTCCGAAGGATATGAAGAAGGTAGTGAAACGAAGTGATGGCAATGGTTTCCGTTTTTGACGGAGGCACTTTAGTGGAAACATTCTTTCATTCGATGAGTAATCAGATGACTATCGTTGACACTTCTCTCGAAAAACTATACACTATCATCAATCTCTATTGCAATAGGTCTAAACCTCTTAACATCACCAATCTTCTCGATATACTTCCCTTCATGTACGTTTCTATTGAAATTATATTCAAATAATCTTGATTTTATGATATATAGGTCATTATTGTGTTATAAAAGTTTAAAATTCCTCGTATACTCCATTAACCTCCCGTGGCTATTGGTTATGATAAAGGACCTTTCGGATATTGAAATTGATGGTGATATTAGTTTTCCTATATGGGTATGGATTATATTGATGTATTGATGAATGGAAGGGTTATAAACTTTCATAATGTAGTTTGATTATTTTGGTTTGGATATCGGTTGACATTTCAATAAATGGATATTGGACATGTATTATTGTAATATACTATAGTAAAGACACTAATCTTGTAATAACAAATGAATAAATATAGACATTTGGATGTAAAGTATCATCCATTGATGTCATTATGACACATGTATAATTTATTGGTAGTCTATTTTTTTTAAAATATAAATCATCTAATTTAGATGATAATCTCATTACTATATATAGTCCATGTTCATGCATGCATGATATATAACATTCATCAGATTCATATCTTCATATTTACAGTTCATACATACTTTTATATAGAACTCTTTAGTCCATCTTCATTCAATCTAGACAAGGTCTTATTCTCACTATCATCTACTACTGCCTATCCTTCCACTAGCCGTGGAGGCTTCTTTTAATTAGTTATCCCTACGCCTACCATATGTCGGCTTCGTGTTTGTTGCCACGATCTCCGGGAGTGGCATTACTCTTTAGAGATAGGTAATTGGAAGAGCTGTCTGCAAGACAACGAAAGGTTGTACTAGATGTTAGTGTTGTAACCTCAAGTGGAGAAGGCTCCATGCAATGGGAAAGATGAGATGAAGTGGAAAGAGATATATGACTAAGGTATAGATGACTATAGGTATTAGGAGATATAAGTATGGAAGGTAAGAGATAAAATAGATAGGTATGTATATATAATGTGTAATAGATTGAATAATATAATTTATTAATGGGTAATTCATATGTTAATGAATAACAACGTCACAAGAAACAAGAATAAAGAGTGTGTAATAATTTTAATATAATAGAGATGAATTAATGTATACAAATTGTATATTAAAAACAGATATATAAATATAAAACATAAAAAACCATCAATCAACATAATTTTGGAGCACAATTAGAGGTATTAAATCTTAAAAGAGTATTAAAACAATTAAAGTTCATTCTATAGAATATTATTAAAACAACACAAATCATCACCACCAGACGACAATGATGTCATCACATCAAATAACTT
>JAIQCW010000256.1:0-10543 GCA_020283715.1 Cytauxzoon felis
CAAGACGAAGAGAGTTGGATTGGACCTCAGGTGGAGAAGAGCTGACGGCAGGACCAAGAGAGTTGGATTGGACCTCGATGGAAAATGTGATATCTATGATTTTTTTTATTGATATTTACAGTTATGTCCGGATCCATTGGATAATTATTTTAGTAAATGTATAAGGGTAGGTTGATTTTTGGTTATATTTTTTATTTAATAGGAATTTCAAATTATTCAAGTTTATAGAATGTTATGGTATGATCATTGTTATTCTATGAGATGGTAAATTTAAATTCCATATATTTTTTAAATAATAAATTATATAATTCATATAGGTTATTATATAATTATTATTATGCAAATACTATTATGGATAAATATCCAAGAGAAGTTATCGAAAATCCTTGTTCAATATTTGATACATTAGAAAGGATATTAAATTTAGTAAAATATATTGAACTTATGTGTAGGCGTAAAAGAAGATTTAAAAGAATACCCAATTTTATAAATAATTTTAAAAATATACCAATAAATAATAATATCAATAAACAACTTAAAGAATTATCAAATAATATCATATTAGAATATACAACAAAAACCAATAAAATACAAACACAGGTAAATTATTCATCAACAAGATCTATACAATATCCTCTCACTCATATCCAATCATTATCTCTTCCACCTCCACCTGAGGTTACATCTTTTCCATTGCATGGAGCTTCTTTTAATTACCTTTCCCTAAAGGGTGATGCCACTCCCAGAGATCGTGGCGAAGGTAGAGGTAGTACTGGACCTCAAGTGAAATACCTGGAAGCGATCTACGGGAGCTGGAAGGGGAAGTAAATAGAGAAGGCTCCACGCCTAGTGGGAAGACCTCAGGTGGAACGCCGAGTGGGACATAGGTAGATTGGACCTCGAGTGGATGTTCCTGTTTTTGTATATGTATATATTAATGTGTTAATATTTAATAGGTTTCTGGAATTATAAATCACTTTGAAAATGTATTAATGATATTACATGAGCATAAGAATAAGATTGTGAGTTATTTAATTTGTATAAGGTGGTTACACGACATGATAATATAGACGAGTTTATCTAGAGCAATAACACAATATAAATTTAAAAAAATTCGGTAAAAGAATATATAAATTTAATTCAGGTATATTAATTATAATTTTAAGTTGGATATATATGATTATAGGATCAGCCGCGGGATATAGATTAGACAGAGCTTTAAAAGATGGCAAAAAAATTTACTACCGATGATATTGTATCGCAAAATTTACTTAAATCATCTGTACAACGGAATATTAAGACAAGCGTAAGTTTAATATACATATATAATAATTATTAAGTTATGTTTATAAGGTGTTTAATATATTTTTCAAAATTTTTTATTGAATATATTATTTAAAGTATAAAATATATAATTATTTATAGATTGTTAAGCAATATCCTATATTAAAGGATACTATAGACGTTATATTTCCTAAAAAGGTACCAATGTATTTGGCAAAATGGTATTTTGATATGAATTTATGATTTATTATAATGAAATTAGTCAAGAACATTTATCATTAATTTTAATTGGTGGTGAAATACAATTTTTTCAACAACGTGATGGTCCATGGATACCAACTCTACGATTATTACATAAATGTACGTCTATTTTATATAATTGCCTGATTCTACTGTAAATTCATACAATATCTTATCTTTATTGATATAATTCATTATAGATCCTTCAATGTTACCGAATATGCAAGTAGATAGTGGTGCTATAAAATTTATACTTCGAGGATCAAATATAATGTGCCCAGGTCTTACATCTCCAGGTGGTAAAATGGATGATGTTGATGTTAATTGTGTTGTAGTAAGTTGAATAATATAATATATAAATGTGTAATGTAGAAAATTACTGCTGATGGAAGGTATTCAGCATGTGCTATTGGAATTACTACAATGTCTACTCAAGAAATGTAAGTCTGTAAATGTAGTGACAGTAAATTTATATTATCCCATAGCCGTGAGAAAAATAAAGACATTTGTATAGAAAATGTACATTATTTAAATGATGGTATATGGCAATTCGATGTAGATAAATATAAATGACTTTTCAAATCGATTGAATTAATGTTATTAATATAATTGTAATTGTTGTTGGTATAAAGTATAACATTTTAAATGAACTTTCCATACCTTTTAATAATTTAATTTCATCCTCGAAAATATCAGCATTAATTTCTTTCCAATATTCATCTTTCATAAGATATTCATTTACTATAGAATTATTAATTACTGAAGATATGACACATAAAAATAATTTATTTCTCTTGAGATAAAATGTTACAGTCTTACATTTACCATCTTTTGATGTCCATACATTAATATTATTATCATTGATACCAGCTATATTATATCCTGGCGTTGCATTAAATGTCTTGTACATTATACCTTTATCCAAACCATCATTAATTGTAAAATATCTTGTATCTGGAGATGATAAATCTAATACTATAGGTTTATATGTTGTAACATCGGGAGTAATTAATAAATTATCAACACTTGTACTTGCATCTTTAGATTTTGGTATTGACTTCAAATCAATTATTGTACCTACAAACCTTGTCAACTTACCAACTTCATTTATATATGTTCCTAATCTATAATGTATAGTATTAGAATTAATTATAGTAGCTGATATATATGATTGTTTAAATGATTTAAAGTATTCAAGAATTTTTTTAGCTGAATCCTTAATTTTATTCAGCAAATCATCACTAATTTCATCACCAGATGATTCCAAATTCTTTTTAAATTCATTATTTTCACGAATATCTGTATCTATTTGATTTATAATACCATTCATAGTTATTAATTTCTCTCTAATTAACCTTGAATCAGCTACGAAATCACTCAATATAGACTCATACATACGAGAAACCTTAGCGTAATTACTATGATCTTTTGGTACCGCGTTTAATAACTTTTCAGCATACAATACTAAACCATGTATGGTTTTTAAAGATTCAACTGTATTGTATTTCAAGGAAGAAATCAAATCAAATGCAAGTTCTAACGTCTTTAATAAGAATCCTAAATGATCTTTAACCACTTCTTTGGAAGGTTGTTTATTTTCTGGATCAGGTTCTAAAGCTTTTAAAAATTGATCCTCAGTAACGCTAGGAGTGATATCACCACGTGATAAGACGAATTGTAAATAATCAAGAAGTCTATTAACCCTAGGTGATGTTATTCGTAATGTTTCCATCAGTTCATCAAGTTTCTCCGTTTCAATCGGCACCCATTTTTGATTGTTAGCATCATAACTGTAGTAAACTACTGCATGTACGCTATCATGATTTGTCTTTAAACGAACAAGAGCTGGTTTGTTATTATTATTATCATAATAAACTGTAATTTCACCGCATGTTTTATTGTTACGGGGCCATACTCCTATTTCACCATCAGTAATGTTTACAACAGTATAATAAGACTTGGGAGTATATACAAATGATTTGACATCGGAATCGTAAGGTCGTGATAAAAATTTCGGATCATTTGGATTCTTTAAATCAAATGTAACTGGCACTGGTAGATTATCATAAAGTTTTAATATTTCTTTACTAAATCTAGTAGGAGCAATCTCAGCCCATATACCATTTAACCTTTCATAGAACCTTTCAAAATTCATGCCATGCAAATGCAATATTTCTAATGATATATGCTGTACTGTGTCATTCTTTTTAAATAAAGTAAAGCTAACACATTTCATATCACTATAAGTAGATTTCCATATTAATGCATTATCTTCTGTCAATCTAATCAAACTGTAATCAGATGAAACCTTATAAATCAAAGAGTTTATGCCTTCACTGACGCCGAGAATTTTAGTCAAATAATTTGGTATATTCTCCGTAATATCACATGTTCTAGGATTATTCATCCTCATAGTAACCTTTAAAGTATCGTCACTTGAATTTAACCATTTAAAAGGATCAAATTCAGTATTAACCTCGTTACGTAGAGTGGGTTTAGTAGGTGGAGCACAAAGGCACCTTTGACCATAAAGAATAAATGATATGAAAGAAAGAACTCTCAACATTGTATGATAGTCTTTCAACACAAAATTGTCAATGATTTCAAAAACATAAACCTCAATACCAAGTCCGACAATCCTGTGGCAGAAAAAAAACAATGCTGCGTTTATGTACCCTAGATCTCAACAGATATGAAATGTCCTAAAGACGCAAGCAATTGTCTTATGGTATAAATGCTAATTATTATTCAGCAAGAGTCTTAGAAACATAAATTTATGAAATATTATATTAATGAGCAAATTTTATCTCAAATTATGTATTCTTAGATTAAAACACCCATTTATTAACGTATAAATCAAAATAATATTCAGGTATTATATTACAAAAGATCTAATAACGCTAGTTCTGCTGTTACGTTTGAATAGGTTAATCATTCAAGCACCCATTACAATCTAAATTCAAGCAAGTGCTCTTGAAGGCATTGATATTGAATAAAATTATTCAATTATAACGAATAATGTCAATAAAAGGTACATTTTCATGTAATTCCACAAATTAAATGGCAAAATATATGGAAACGGAAATTCACCTCAAAAATAATGGTATTTGTACGAGGTGTGAGTGTCATTCTTGCTCAGTTTGAATAAATTATTATACTTAAAGTTTTAAATTTAAATTATAACAGACATAATATTTTATACATTTTATAAGTTATATCCCGATGATCGAAAACTATCGTTCCTTATAATACCCGCAACACCAAGAGACTCTATTATTCCAGACAAATTATAGATTTAAGTCAATTTTTAAATAAATTTTTGCCTTTATTATATTCTAGATTCGACGGACCTGAATATGAAATAGTTGCTCGTGATTCCATATTATGTAATTTGTTTTAAAAAGACCTAGACTTTATATAGAAATTCATCCTTCTCCTAATGAAATTTTGTGCAAACATAAATACAAACGGATTACATCATTTTGCTGGTTAGTTTGCTTTAATGTGTAACTCTAATTAATATTTGTTAGAATGTTTACTTTGTCTCAATAAGTTGTGTAGAGAATTGACAACAACTACTGCAACCTGTCTAAAATTAACTCATAATAAAGCCTCAATAATTGTCAAGACAAATGGAATTATTGATGTATATCTAGAGATTGATTCTGTAAGTTGATGTATGGTTATATCATAATATCCATCGAACTCTCCTTATTTTTTTATCATTTTATATGTATATTATATACAAATTTCAATTTCTGAAGATAATTTTAATGAATTTTGTGTATAATGATCTAATTCCAGTAAAATTGAACTATAATTTTAATTTCAACCCTTATTTATTTAAATTCTACCATTATCATCAATAAAACACTATACAGAACGAATTATTTCAAATACCTTTTACATTGGAAAGTAATAGCGATAATGTTATCGTATTGGAATTGAATATTGCATCATTGTATGAAGCATTAAATTCTGCCTTGAAGAGTGAAAATATAACAATAAAACTAATAAAGTTGGTTTTACATCATTTAAGCATATTAAATTAATTAAATTAGACATAAGGGAGGATTTTTATCTGTTAAATTTACTGATCCATTATATCCTACTATTGTCATTACTTTAGTATGTTATTTATTTTTTAAATATTACAGAGAATTTTAGGATGTACCAGTAATCCCAACTAACGAGGATAATAACAAAAATTCGATAATTCCTACCATACCACCCTGTAGTGTACGTTTATCAAACTTATTATATATCACCATTCAGTGGAATATCGGACTATCAAAGTTACAAAGTATCACATACTTTCTAGAATCTGTGTATAAAATTGGTAAGTAAACTTATAACATATGTCTAAGTGTATTATTAAAAATTATAATATCTCCATTTTGATGCATGCAACACCTGAAACTCCAGTATACTACCCGTAGCTGATCTCAGGGAAGCGGAGGGATAACTAATTAAAAGAGCTGTCTGCAAGACGAGTGGAAGACATGGATACTGATGGCAGGATATATATTTAACCTCTTCTTTCCACTAGGCGTGGTGCCTCTTATAATTACTTCCCCCTCCGCTTCACGTAGATCAGCTACGGGTACTGCCTTTAGTGTGATAGTAGTATCGTCTTTCAATTAAATATAATATTTCGTGTCTTTTTATGTGAAAATTACGGAAATTTAGTTATTTATGCAAGATGTTTAAATATAAACTTCATTTACTATGATTTATTCCTGACCTCCATGACTGGTACTAATCGGCGCGGTACTAGCAGACTCTGGATTGTGAAAAATCTAAAAATTTTATATTGAACCAATTTATTATATTTATGGATTAAATTAATTAAATGGATATTAAATTACGAAATATGTTAAATTTTTCACATATTTATGCATTTAGGTAATGATTTGGTCGAATTCCAGATAATACGTAATAAGCAAACCAAGAATGAAACTATATCTGTAGATGGTAATATATTCCACTCTAGCATACTAAAATTAAAATCTCGTATGTTATTGGTTAATTTGTTTTAAAATTTATTGAATAGTTGGTAATATTGCAGATTTAGAAACAGTATTTCATGGTTTACATATATTTTCATCAATTTCTGAAGGTATGCGTTGAAGTATATTCTAGTTAATATTGTATGAAATTACTATAGTTTCATAATTTTTCATACGATATTATGTCGAATAACTTATTTTATGGAATTTTTGGATGATGTTATATAATTATATAAATTTTTATATACAGATCAGTCAACACCTGCTAGTGAATCAAGTATAAAGGCATACTTGGATACTACAACTATAACATTATTGTGTCGTGTATGTTTGTTTTGATTGTTAAACTTATTATATTTAGAGTGTTATTGATTCAAATTTATATAATAAGAACAAGGCTATTATGATAGCCGGTAAATTTTTTTCAATTTTAAATGATATCTTATTGTTAGCTATACCTGATGATATAAAGACCGCTCAATGGATTTATATTATTCTATCTGTCATTAAAGTTAGTTTGTTGTTGTGATTAATAACATTTAATATTCAGCTCGAAAGTTGTCAGATGGTGTTTGTAGTACCTAATTATATGCAAGAATGATAAAATTATATTTGTTTTTTATAATTATTAAGGTATATGCCTATATTTATCGTAAGTTTAATAATGATTACAAATTTTACGATATTAAGCCGCTTTTAAGTTCAATATCTCAACATCACACCAAATAACGAGATTTAGTCACGTTGCGTCACAAGTTGGCGAAAGTGAACACTTTAAATTAATGGAATTACCATATGTTTGTTGTTGTTTATTTTGTTTAGTATTATATATCAGGGTCTCGGTGATTTGGCACCAGAAATTTCAGAGGAAACTGTAAAATATCATTATCTTAAACATCATGCTGGCTACGTCAATAAACTTAACGGTATTTGAAATATATTTATCATCTTATATGATGTTTTTCCTTATAGAATTGGCCAATGATAATAAGGAAATTGCCAATAAATCCATAGATGGTAATAATAGTCATTTGTTGCTATAATAATATTGTTAGAACTAATGAGAAATTCTAACGGATTAGTGTACAATATGTCTGCACAAGTGTGGAATCATGATTTTTATTGGAAGTGTTTAACTCCAAATGAAAGTAAAATGACCCAAAAACTTGAAAGTTTAATCAATCAGTCATTTGGGTCCTATAATGATTTTTCCAAAAAACTCACAGATCTTGTAACATGTATGCTGAATACAATTGATTTAATGATATTTTTAGCCCATTTTGGTAGTGGATGGGTTTGGTTAATATATGAACCTAATCAATATCCCAAATTAAAACTGGTACCTACAAAAGACGCTGATAATCCAATTAGACTGTGGATAAGTAAACCTATACTAGTAATAGGTTCGTTGTAATATGAATGATCGCTTTATATCTTACAGACGTCTGGGAACATGCTTATTACATAGACTACCGTAATGATCGTAAATCATATGTTAATGGATGGTTAAAAAGAGTAAATTGGAATTATGTAGAATCATTATTGGAAGATTAATATAAAAAAATACATTAAATAATTGTGTCTAATTTGTTATGTAATATTTATGATCGTTTATAGTTTTCTGACTGTTCTGTTATTTGCACCTTTTGAGATTCTATCATTTCGTTATAATAATTCTAATCAGCAACCCCTTTACTCAGTTAAAAATTATAGTTTAAATGTTAAACAAAATATTTATGGTCTTAGCACATCTATACCTGAGGGAGGATGTGGAATTGCAGTAATACGTATATCTGGTCCAGACGTTTTACATATACTCCGATTATTAACGAGAAAATACGTTAGTTCTCGTCTTATTATTAACATTTATTCGATTGCAATAGATTGTTAATGATAAAGATAATAATATCTGGGAACCAAGAAAGGCAAAATTGTGTAAATTATACTCGCTAGTGAATAATGATATAATTGATGATGCATTGACGATTTATTTCCCCTCTCCATATTCATTTACGGGTTAGATTACATATCTTCGTTAAATTCGTTACATTGTTCATTTATTTATAGGAGAAGATGTTGTTGAAATACATACGCATGGCAGTAAAAGTGTTGTCTCGGAATTGTTTGACAACTTTCGATACATATCCTCATGTAAGAACATCAAGTGAGTATTATTAACTATACTCGTTTATGTAATGTTCTAGTCTAAGAGAAGCCGAACATGGTGAATTTACAAGAAGAGCATTTTATAATGGTAAAATTAATCTCACACAAGTACGTTTAGAAGATACGGTCAATATACTTTGTGATGTAATTGATTGAATAATGAAAATGTTATCTATTGCAGTAGTTTAGCTAATTATATGATATTTATCGAGGTTCTATATTTCACATTTGTTTTCACAACTCTCGTACTATCCATGTTACAATATCCTAAAACATATGCATGTTTACATATATTTTGCCCAAAAATCAACACTACCATGTTTATATAATAGGCAGAGGGGTTGAGAGATTTAATATCATCAGACACACCTCTAAAAAGAAAGGTGTCTTATAACAAGGTATTTGTATTTGGTAGTAACTACTAATGTTAATAGTATGACGGCAAGCTTTCTAATGTTTATCGCAGTTGGATGGATATAATAATAAGTATATTGGCAAGGATTGAAGCAAAAATAGACTTTGATGAAGAAAGTGCTAATGATATAAGTTTACAAAGTAATGATTTAGAGGTACTTATAAAAATAAAATATCTTGAAGTATATTATTTAATTAATAGATGATAAAAAATCAGTTGAGCAGCATATTAGAAGGTATAAACAAGTATATATACGATGAGTATGTATAATATGTTATGCAGTCCATCTAGTTTTGTATAGGCGTGGTGAAATGATAATGAATGGGTTTAATATAATGTTGACAGGTCCACCAAACTCAGGCAAAAGCAGCTTTATAAATACAATGTGTTCTAGAGATATAAGCATAGTTTCTGATATACCTGGCACTACCAGGGATTTAATAGAAGTTAATTACAAATATAAGGATTTACACATATCTGTGACTGATACTGCTGGATTACGTGACACTGAACAAGGGTACGTCTTTCATTCATTGCAATAATTTCAAATACGTTTTACACTTATAAATAGTGTCGATGACAAAATAGAGTTAATCGGTATTAACAAAGCTTTAAAGAAATTGAAAGATATAAAAATGATATTATTTTTATTCGACCCATTAAGAGCTAAAGAATCCACCGAAGCATTGGAACTGTTAAGCAGACGTTTAAACAAAAGTCATATTGTTATAATTTGTATTTCCAAGGAAGATTTAATAGATAATGATCAATTGGAATCAATAATTAATTATATTAGAGATACAATGCCGTGTACAGATGTAAACATAGAAAAAGTCTGCAATTTGAAAAAGGAAAGTGTTAATAAAATAATGAATAAAATATATTCGATTATTAAAGATCGTTATTTCAGTGGATTTGAAAATGATATATTTATCACGGATCAAAGACATGTATCACATCTACATAACATTGCCACATCAATAGAATCAGCAATAGGTTTGTGACTAAAAAACTATAATTATATATAAATATCCATATAGCTGTAATAGACAATGAAAATGTAGAAATTATTGCCGAATATATGAGGTAAGACTGTCTATAATATATAAAATCATATACAGGAATGTTGTACATCAATTCGAATATATTATCGGTGATTGTACAAATGAAGATATATTAAATTCAATATTTAAAACATTTTGTATTGGCAAATGATTTATAAATCACTATAACAGTTAATTTAATTAAAAAATATACATAATTAAAAGTATATTACAAAAGTGTTTATTTTTATAATTCTGAGCATGTTTTTTAATACGTAAAAACATATAAATATCAACATTTGATATGACACATAATCATGTATATAATGACAATAACTTCATAATAATCATGTATATAATCACATTATCTTCATAATAATGAATGT
>JAIQCW010000257.1:0-105071 GCA_020283715.1 Cytauxzoon felis
CTCCGGGAGTGCTCTACTCTTTAGAGATAGGTAATTAGATGAAGCCTCCACGGCGAGTGGAATGAAGAGGTGGATTAGAGAGAGTTGGATTGGACCTCGAGTCTAGAGTTATTTATTGGAACACGTTGAGAATGTACATCTACTTGTCTATATTTATTATTTATATGTCTGACTATATTAATATATCTTTAGATCTAATCAGAATAATTTCAATCGTCAGGTGGGTACGGAATCGAATAAGCAATACACAAAGGGTAAACATGTTAGGGTTGATGATGATGAATTATTAACACGTAATTATTACAGTTTTTTTAAATTATACATTTTATAGGTACAAATTCTAAACCTATTGATAAAACCAATAATAATAAAAAAGATAATGATAATGGACATGAAAATGTCGATGATTTAATCAAAAGCCTCTTAAAATGGCATAGTATGAAATTCAAAGATATACACAGAAACTTTATCGAATATACCAAACACCATAAAAATAATCTCTAATCTTCACATATATATATATCCACTCGAGGTTACATTCCTGCCGTCAGCTCTCAACCCGAGGTCCAATCCTACTATTCTTCCACTCGCCGTGGAGGCTTCTTCCAATTACCTATCCCTGAAGGGTGGAGCCACTCCCAGAGATCGTGGCGAAGGTAGTGATGGATCATCCATCATGGGAATGATGGATGATGGTGCTAAGGATGTTTGGATGTAACCTCAAGTGGAATACCCGTAGCTGATCTCAGGGAAGCGGAGGGGGAAGTAAATAGAGAAGCTGACGGCAGGACAACCTCAGGTGGAAAGGAGAGTAGTACTGGACCTCAGGTGGATCAGATGTTATCAAACATAATTTGGTGAAAATATATTATATAAATTATTTAAATGAAATTACTTGTAGTGTTGATGATGATTTATAATAGATGGAGAGTGTATGTATGGAAAGGTTGATATTATATTCATCACCGATTTTAAGTAGACCACGAATTGTATTCGAGTGTATATCCATCTTTCCAATATTTCTTGATGGTGTCTTATCGCTATCATAATCATCACCACTTGCATACTCTATATAGTCATATTTACGTCCTTTCTTCTTGATATTATTAATTCTACTACCAAGATTATATAGTAGTGAGAATGAAAAGAGTTTATTACCATTAATATAATCCCATACATATATTTGATGTGTTGAATCAATTGTTATAATCTTTGACCATCCATCAAATTTATAATTTATTATATTAGATTTATGTCCATTTAATGTTATTAATGGTTTAATTATTAAATTATTATCATTATATACAATTTGTATTATTCTAATATAATTACGTACAATTATACCCCATTTAGAATTACGATTTAATGATATTATAGATAATGGGGTTTTATTTACATTATAATAATGGAAATCTAATGATTTATATAGATCAATAAAGATACAACGATTTTGACTTTTACATAAATAACCCAATATAAAATTATTTGTATCAATACTATAATTTAAAATATAATCATTAATAGATATTATACAATCCCAATTATAATTTGTGGTGTTAAATATCCCAATATATTTATCAATTGTATATATAATTAATATAGACATTATATTATTATATATATATTTAAGTGATGATATATTATAATCACTAGTATATATACGTTTATTTATAATTATATTATTATATTCCATTATATATTGATATACATGACCACCATTAGTACCAATATAAATATTCAAATACTTAAACAATAAAATCCTACCATCCCATTTATTAAGTACACCACTTATACATATACATGATAATATATCTTCACATTGTACATTTATACGAACAACCATACCAGGTATATTATAAAAACCACGAGAATCAAAATAATAAAATAATAACACTAATAAATCTGCACCAGATTTATACCCCATTACAAATATTCTACATTGTGGGGATGATGAAGAGAGCCCATTTAATTGTAGAAGATTATCATTAAAATAATTATCATTCCCATAATCATATAAATCTACCCAACAATTCAATTTAATATTAGAAACATATTTTGGTATATTAATATTATAATTTAAAATTTTATCCTCATATAAATTATAACCATATATAGAACCATTACTTAATACAAATAATTCAAAATTATATTCATTATATAAAATAACATTTGATTTCGATGGTATGACTTGAATATGTTCAGTATAATCACCCCTCCATCTAGAGCGCTTATAATTGTCCAATATACAAAGATTCAGTATAGGATTGAGTGAATAGACATCATCCTTTGATAAAATACCAACTTTTCTAGCCAGAGTAATCAAATTAATCAAAGGGTCTATAAAAGTTGAATTGATATTATTTTTAGAAGTATTCAAAGAATACTTGTCATTTATACCCCTTGTAGAAGGAATATAACCATATTTTCTATAAATTAAGCGTTTTAAATAGAAATTTATCCATGACTTGAAATTACTAACAAATAATACACGTATAATCCTACACGAGGATGATAATGACAAAAAATCTACAAAATCCAAATAATTACAAATATATTCAATTAAATCTAATGGTGCCAAACACATAAACGATATCAAATTAGCATCCATGACTATACAGATATACACTTAAAGAATACAATGGCCAATCAAATATATGCCATAATTTTTATATATTAAATAAATTATACAATTTATGCGATATTATATATTATAATGATTTAAATATCATTATATATAATATCAATTATGAGACGTTCATTTATCCATTGGGTCACACATTATCTATGCAATTGAGACACGCTCCCATTACAGAGGCAATTTAGCCTCTAGGCATATTAACGCGAACAATGGTAGATGAATTATCATGTAGCAAGCGATTTATACATGCGTGATATCGACGGTTAACACCGAGTCAAATTAACTCTTGAAATCCAGTTTATAGAACATAATAAACACTTGATATCAATTAAACTCACGATAATTTCACTGATAATACAATGCTTAGTCCATATGTAATGTTAGTATTTATTACACTAGGAACCATATCTTATGGAAAGCCGAGTGAACATAAAGGAGAACATTATTTGGACCCCAAAATGGTAGATCATGTAATGGATATAATTAATGACATTGAACGATATAAAAATAGAATCCCAAACATGTTTGGCAAAGTTAGACAGTCATTGGAAGTGTTAGAGAGACAGTTGAAGATTGCTACATTAATACCAGCACCAACAGAGTTGGAATCTTTCCGGTTAGTATGTAAACCATTCAATGAATATTTAAAGCAAGAGCCAAAGGATTATCTAATACATAACCCACCAAGAGGGTCAGTACAAAACGCACAGTTGAAGGATGCCAAGAATAAAGTACGTTTGTTATATAACAAGTTACAAAAGTTATGGCTCAATCATTAATGTATATAAATTTAAATTAACTATTTGAAATAGTACCCGCTTAATATTATATGTTGCCCTACTCTTGTATACTTACACAGTGGGATATATTTATGTACCTATATATATTCACTTTAACATCATCAAACTCTTATAATACATCATCGCACAAATATAATGGTTTTAATTCTAGTTGAATATTTTGTTATTGTAGTATAACATCTACACATTGACTTTTTTAATCCTCTAGACATCTCGTCAAGATGGAATCTGTAATCTTATCGGGGCCGAGTAAATGTAAAATTAAGAGGAAATATCCTTTACCTAATCAGCCGATTGAAGAAGTTCAACACATTGATTATGTTAATAGCACTGATAGAATTCAGCCGGTAGAAGAAGCGGAAGATGAATATGACCCGTATTATGTATGGCGTCGTAATGCACCTTTTTTATATGACTCATTGATGGTTTACAACTTAGATTGGCCATCTTTAGTAGTTAAGTTCATGGATGATTCTCAGAATTATCGTGTAAAGAACAATATAGTGACGAATAGGTTATTATTAGGTACACATACATCAGGTACAGAGACCGAGTATGCGATGGTAGCTGAGCTTCGTACTGGTATATCACCATTGAATGAAAATTTAACAACATGTGAGAATTTTAATGGATTTTTAGCTGCCAAGAAGAACCGGGGAAGTAATGTATCATTCAATTCAACGGTCCCTGCATTGGATATAAAGGCTAAAATTGTACATCCTGGTGAGATTAATCGTATATCACATGTACCTAATTCTAGTTTTATGTTTACAACTCATACAAACAATGGTACTTTATTATTATTTGATTATTCTAAGCATCCATCAAATCCACGTGATTTAACTACGAGCATACCGCAGTTGATATTATCTAATGGTCACGATAGGGAAGGTTATGGTATGTCATGGAATAGTAGTAGGAAATTGGTATCATGTGCCAATGATGGGACTGTATGTTTATGGGATTTAAATACAAGACCGAATGATAAATCTAAGGGATTGAGTGGAATTGCTGATGATTTGCCTATAATTTCACCGGTAATTAAATTTAATGTTGATGATATCCCATTAAATGATATAGAATTTAAACCTAGGGATGATAATGTAGTTGTAACTGCTGGTGATGATGGAATAACAAGACTACATGATTTAAGGAGTAAGGAGAATGTATCTGTAGTTAATAAATCTGATGTTGAGGTAAATTGTTTATCATTTAATACATTTGATAATAATATTTTCATCATTGGGTGTTCTAATGGTTTAATAACACTATGTGATTTAAGGAAGCTTAATGAATCATTGAAGACATTAAAACATCATACAGAATCAATTTCACAAATTGAATTCTGTAATGGCTCTGCAGGTTTATTCGCTACCTCATCATATGATAATACAGTTTGTATATGGGATTTTGGTTGTGTTGATGATGAATTAAGATTTATACATTCTGGTCATCGTGATGTTGTTACCGATTTATCTTGGTCTAAATGTACTCAATCTTCAATACTTTGCAATGGTTTCCTCTTATCATCTGTATCTTCTGATAATACACTACAATGTTATATACCTAATTACCTTGTAATTTAATGAAGTAATTTATACATTTATATATTATATAATCAGTTGTACTACATTTATCCACCAATTACATGCTGAATATTGTATAGTTATAATTTAATATATGAATGTTGATATATAATGCTGTTATATATTTATAGTGCTAACCCCAGCACCATAAACACAGTATAATTCAGTATATATTTAATTCAATTTAATTATTATATATATTAAATGTATATAAACAAATATATTCTATTAAATTAATCTTTATCATTTATTGTGTACAACTCTTCTCCAGAGTGCAACAACACCTTTAGAATCAGAAGTTACAATAAATGTATCATATTGATTAACACATACAGCAACTACTGGACCTCTATGATAACTGATGGAATATGGCATATTTTCATCAACTAGTGAGAATATAATAATATTTTTATCTTCTGAACCACTTATACACCAACCGCCACCAAATTTCGAATAACATGATCTCAATGGTAATGCAACATGATTATTATTCACATGATACCTAAATGTCAATTCACATATCTTACCAGTTGTACCATCATATATACAATTCAATACCGATATATTCCCACTACATACATTTGCCAATAAACAAGGCGAACTCTCTGGAGTTGTTGATGGCACAAACGTTACACATGTGACAGGACCCTGAAGAAGAAATGATGATGGAAATAATTACATGTTAATTTATAACATGATCAGAAGAATGAGGACATATGTAATTATTCTTAGATAATCTCGTCACCTCCCTCCTCCTTCCTCCACTTCTAGTCACATCAAAACTTCAACATACCCTGGAAATTTGTTTGGTAGTTGATTGTTTGATTCGCATATCAGATTGTGATTCATAAACACAAACTGTACCACGTTCACTACCAGTTATACAATTTAATCGTGTATCATCAAAAGTAATACATCTAAATTCACTTTTGGTACGTATTTTTTGTAAAACCTATAGTATATATAATAATTATCAAACCTTCAACATACAGAGCCTTTATTATAATCTACAATTCTTATAGTTGGATGTGAATTACAACTCAAGAATAAATTGGGATCCATAGGATGGAAATATATACATAAACCAGGGAATGAATCATTAAATACCTTAATCAATTCACCCGTTGTAACATTCCATGCCCTAATTGTACAATCAACAGATGATGTTACAATCTCATTAACATTTGATTTTGAAAAACTCATACATGTAACAGCTTTCGTATGTAAATTTAATGTATACGATTCAACTACATTTACATTCTCATCCAATTCATGCTCTTCACCCTCAATAAAACGATTACTTAATACCAACATTTCCGTCTTTGTACGATAACAATGAAATATATTAATCGTACCATCACGACGACCAACAGCTAATAATACATAATCATCTGATGGATCCTCAGGACGTAATGCCAAACATGTCACCGCACTCGAATATTTCTATTATTTTATAAATTATAATCAATTGAATATTATGAATACACAATTGTAATACCTACTTCAACCATTCATAGTCCTGCAGACAGCTCCCAACCTGAGGTTACATTCCTGCCGTTGCCACTCGCCGTGGTGGCCTTTTCTATTTACTTCCTCCTCCGCTTCCCTGAGATCAGCTACGGGTTCCACTCGAGGTCTCCACTGAGGTCCAATCACTACACTTCAGCCACGATCTCCGGGAGTGGCATTACTCTTTAGAGATAGGTAATTAGATGAGGCCTCCACGGCGAGTGGAATAGAGGTTGTAACCTCAGGTGGAATGGCGAATGGAAGGAGAGTTGGATTGGTCTCGGTTGAAATTGATAGTAGATGATTCGACTTCGAGTTTATGTGTGAAAACATACATCGATGGTGTGTATTCTTTTGATTGAGAGTGGTGGTAGTTTGGTATTTTCATGTGTGGTGATTGTGGGTAATAATAGTTTGGTATTATATGTATTATTGGTGACACCGGACCAGAAATTTCTGAATTTATCATAGAAGATGGCGAATGTGCTTTTATTGGTTGATTTATTTTTATGTTTATTATAATCATATTTAGTGCTTAAGATACTTTTAATACTTTTTTTAGATTGTATTGATGGTAGAATACCTTGAATAAATGAATAAAGTTCATTAACACGAAGATATATTAAACAATTTTGTTGTGCTAAATTAATGAAATGAATGAAATGATAATAATAACGAACCGAATTTTTGAATATGTGAATTATCTTTAGGTTCAATACCATTTTCAATAAGTATATAATCATTTTGTATTAAATATAATGATGTATTTTTTTGTTGTACTATATTTTGTATAGTTTTAATAGTTTGTATACCATTTGTAATAGAATTATCATCAATAGTATTTATACATATTATAATAACTAATGAATTTATTAAATAATTATAAACCTCTGTAGTATTTATATATTTATCGGGTATTTCCAATAATTTTATATTATTACCATCAATATTAAATTCATATATATTCAATACCAATTCCATATTATCATATTTACTACCTTCAAATTCTCTATATTTTTTCAATCCTAACTCATCACCACATTTGATCAATAATAACTCCAATAATCGACTCTTACCACTACCCATCGATCCACATAATACTATATCTACACCCGGTACCGAAGTATCAGATACCTAGATTTTAATATAATAATGAATATATAGATAATCCACTCCAACTGAAGACCAATAACTGTCTTCACGTTGTCTTCCACTGGGCGTGGAGCCTTCTCTATTTACTTCCCCTTACAGCTCACGTAGATCGCTTCCAGGTTCCACTTGAGGTTATAAATCTTATTTCGAAGAGATATGTCGAAGGTATTGGTTTCCACATAAATGAGGATATCTCAATGAATGTTGGATGGAATGAAGTGAGGATTCATAAACTCAATACAATCACCAAAATCCTCTTAAATGAAGTATTGGCATCAGAAATTCATTCATTATTCATTCCACAATCTTCATGAGTTTCCCCAGAAATTCAAGAATTCCTTCAAATTATGAGGGTAAAAGTGAAGTTAGTGAAGATAGTGATTATTGACCTCAGTGGAACCCGTAGCTGATCTCAGGGAAGCGGAGGGGGAAATAAGTAGAGAAGCTGACGGCAGGACGAAGAGAGGTGGATTATATCCTCAGGTGAAAAAGAATGCATTAGACGTATGTTTTTCATTTCAAGTAAACAAACTTGTAGATTTTTTGATGATAATTTCCGATGGTATTTGGCGATGTTATCATCATGTACGGCTTCATTGCTGACGAATTCTTTGATCATTTTGAGATCTTCGAGTGTTTTTTTATTGACATCTTCTGTATATTTGAGTTTATATTCGAGTTGGTTACGTTCGAGTAGTAATTTATTATATTTATTATTGAGTTCATTATATTTATCCAAGAGACTATTACATTTAGCTGATAATTGTAATACTTTAGCATCGGATTCGGTCCTTTTATTACGTTCTTCTTTGATTTCTTCTTGTAAATCTTGAACACGTTTAATCATTGTACCAAGGCTTTTAGCTTCGATACGTAAACTACGTAATTGTCTACGTGCTAAAATACTTCTCCATCTTAATTGTGCTTTAATGGTTGATGATTTCAATTCTAGATAATAACTTCTAAGTTTATATCTTTTCCATAATGATTGGATTTTAGTAGCCATTAAATGTATAAATTTATCTTTGGAATTCACTTGGGATACAATGCTTCTATAAATTGATTGTATCCTTACGAATACCCCAATTATATATAGGAATCTACTACGTACAATGTACATTCTAAATGTACTCTGTATTAATATAGCTGAGATGTTCATTCTATATCTCATTACACGTATCCTATTTATCTTGTAGCGTAACCAAATTTGTAATGTCCTTAATTGCTTCAACCATTTCTTATATAGGCGTCTTTGTATCATACCACGAGCATGCGACTGTATCTTGATTACACACTTGTTACGTAGAGTTTGAAGCGCGAAATATAATTGCTCATATGGCTCATTTCTAAAGGTTGAAGTGAAGTGAATTGTGGGGGAAATTAGGGGGTTATTATGGGGGATCGAGGGAGTTTGGAAGAAGCATGATGGGGGATTGAAATTGGGTATGGGGATGCATTAAATTCCATGGTATCAATACAGAGTAAAAGAAGACAACTTCAACTTACTTGAAGAAAATGAGGTTTTTACCAAATCCAATGCTACCAATTTCAAATGGGTCATGGTCGATATATTTTGAGATTAAAATCTTTAGAATAATCATAGCACATTCTGATATGTTTACGGTCTTGTTGATACAATCGGTTTCAGACTTCGATAATAAATAATGGAATTTATTCAAAAATTCATAGTGTGATATACGTACTGGATATCCAGCCCTACTAACTTGAACAACTTGTAACATACCACCACATCTGAATGAAATGAAAATAATTGTGGGAAATATAGGGTGATGTTGGGTTTAAAACACCATATTAAAATTATAGTGTTTTTAATTGTTGTTATAATCAAATGATTACATTATAAACTCACCTTAATTGTTCATCAACAGATACTCTATCAAATTCCTTAGGTACACATTTTTGATTGGGTTTAATACACCTGATAAAATGGGGTTCTGTATCACCAATCCTTTTCATTAATAAATCTAATTGACCAGAAAATTGAGTTGATATAGTCCTCTTCCTTCTACTCTTTATAGGTAATAAATTATTAAAATAATTATCAAATATTGATTTAATCGCTTCATTTTTTGTACCCAACATAAATGTAACTGCATCCTCCGATAACTGATCCTTATTCTTCTCTAAAAAACCATCCACCTTATATCTAACATCACCAGCAAAATGATTTATCACAAAACATGTCTTGTCAGTCTTTACATTAAATAATCTCTTACCCTCTATAATATATGTGGGGATAAAAAACACCACTTACGTGAATGACGTTGACATATTTTATTACATAGCGATTGATCATTACCACCAGGTAATTGACACTCCTCATCTATCATCGGAAATAACCCCTAAAATACATATATATTATATGAATAGGATCATTACGAATACATATGAGAGCCAAAATACAACACTTCATCCGTAGGTCCACGTGATGTCCAATCCTACTGTTGCCACTCGGCGTGGTGCCTCTTCTATTTACTTCTCCCTCCGCTTCCCTGAGATCAGCTACGGGTATTCCACTTGAGGTTACATCCAACACATCCTTAGCACCATCTTCCATCATTCCCATTATGGATGATCCATAACTACCTCCGCCACGATCTCCGGGAGTGGCTCTACTCTTTAGAGATAGGTAATTAGGAGAGCTGTCTGCAGGACGAAGAGAGTTGGATTAGACCTCAGGTTGAGAGGCTCCACGGCAGTTTGAAGACGTCAGTGGATAAACATGCAATGTTGTATCAGGTAAGGTATAATGAACATACATTGGGTTTGAGTGTGAAGAGTTCGACACAGTCTTGATTATCTGGGAAATCGAGTGGGTTCCATGTGATTCCTTCATCTGTGTATAATTGTTCTTCATATTTGAATACGCAATTATTAAAGAAATTTTGTAATGTTTCATTTGTAAAATTTATACATAATTGTTCAAATGAATTCAATTGAAAACATTCAAATCCAAATATATCCAAGACCCCACAACTCAATGTATCAGCCCCACTAGAATAACCGATGGCGTTATTGACATTTTTGACGATATGTTCGAAGAGTATGGAGTAGATATTTTTGCAGATGGCATCTCTTACATCATTAGCTTCTTCAACTCGTAGTTGTTTGCTATAGAATTCATTGGCTGTCCTGATTGTACGGAAAAGGAGTACATTAAGTAGTGATGATTTATCTATTCCTAGTATATTAATGACATTATTTAAGCTCTCTTCGCATGATTCATCAATTTCAGCTCCTTCTGAGCATTGTTTATTGACGTTAAACTTAATATTCCCTAGATGTAATACAACAGCTACAACAGAGAATATCGTATTCACATGATCCAGGGACATTCCCAATGTCTGCATAGCTGCAATGGTATCCTCAAAAAAATCCAAGTCAAAATCATCAGCAGGTAAGTGGGGTAAAATATTGAAATCCCCACAAAATAAATTAAGGTCGATTTCCCAATCGATCATATTTTGATGTTTTTGACTTTGTGGGAATTTATATATATTACATTTTTTATATGCGGTGGTTAATTGATGGAAAATATGATAGTTACGTTCACCATGTTGTTGTTGAGGTATTCTAACCTTTTCTAAAAGGTATGTTTCAATACGAGCCCCACATAATCTAGCTTTACTGGGACCGACTTTACGATATTGCAGATCGATGAATTTACCGTATCGACTGGAATTAAAATTTCTGAGTGTGGATGCATTACCGAATGTTTCTAATAATGGATTACTTTCTAATACTTTAGATTCAATAAGGGATTTTTTATCATAGCTTTCAGCACCAACGGTAGCTAAATACCTCATAACATATTTAGTAGATTCAGTTTTACCAGCACCAGATTCACCACTTATTAAAATAGTTTGTGATTTACCATAAGCAACCATACCATTATAAGCTTCTTTAGCGGTAGAAAAGACATGTGGTGTCTTTAATAAATCACCGGTAATAAAATATTTCAACGTCTAAACATTAAAAAAAAGCCGCATATAAATAAAATTACCTCATCAGAATATAAGCCATGAATAATTTTGAATGGATTTACAGCAATTAAAATTCTACCAGTAAATGAATAAATTTGATCATTATTGAATCTTCTATTAAGATTATGTAATATAGAAGCTTCATGTAAGTGTGTTAACTGTGTCAAATCATCGGGGCATGAATCTTCATGACCATCGACATCTATAGAAGTGGTAATAAAAAAATCATATAAAAAAATACCAGGAGAATGAGGATAGAATAAATCATTGATTGAATAATCTTTAACTTCTCCAGTATCAACAAGTTTAACTATGATTTTACCCTCGTCAATTGATTCGACTACAGCTTCTTGCCATACCTATAGATATTATATTAGATATAGTAATAAAATATACCTCAGTCTTTGAAGATACAAAGATATATGAACCTTGGGTCAAATTTATACTGTCTATACCCATTATAAAATACAGCCACCTTAAATAATCATCCCTAATGTATACTACACATAAAATTACCCATTTTTATATACACATTTATAATTAAATCATTTAATATTAAATTTAATTATATTTTTATTCTCAATTTAATCTTTATACACTCTAATTGATACACAATAATATAATACTGCACTACCCAGGGTATAGTCTACACATGTATCATTCATACAACACATCAAATTCATATCTCTATAACAACTATCATTACTATTTATTCATTCTTAATCAAAAAATATTATATAATCAATTCCATCTGTAATATGCGTTAGCCGGGACTCGAACCCGGGTCTCAACCTTGGGAGGGTTGGATTATACCCCTAAACCACTAACGCCCACACTTCGGGTCAAATTTAGCTTTTATATTATAATAGTACATCTACATATTAAACTCCATCTCATTTAATTTATACAAGACATGGTAATGATGGACGTTCAAATCGCAAACTTCAAACGCAGGAAAAAATTTCCTACAGATGCGAAAAATTAAATCTTGATTGTTGACGGTACAATTTCATTAAAATACTGCGTTTTTCTCTAGGAAATATTTAATAAATTCAATTGGACATTTAAATACTATAAAATTTACGGTAAAGATATACTATATAGGAATCCTTTAACTTCACTGCATCACAAGATTTTTGTATAATGTCGACTACTGTTGATGTATCGATATATACACCCTTAAATATCAATAGATATCTTAGTATTACAATTGTAATAACATAATTCGTCAATGACTAGCAATTTGTATGATGATTGGTTGGGTGATATAACTACTGGTTGTACAAATTCAAGTGCTGAGATAAGTTCCAAATTATATGATCAAGCATGTAAGAAATCAGTATCAGATTCTATACAATATGTATTAAGAGGTGATTATTTAATGAAATGGAGAAGAACAATATCATTAACAAGAACAATAAAGAAATCAGATATAGATGATAATGTCATTGGATTTCCAACAATTAATGGTACAGCACCACGATATAAACCACATGAAAGATACTTTTGGGTATCACGTATATGTAATACATGGTTCCTAAGATGGTATTCTAATAATAAACGTAGTAGTGATTGTAATTTCCCATTATGTAAATTAGATTTAATATGTAAAGCAAATGAAGTCATATTTAATAATAAAAATAATAAATTCAATGGTATTAATAAAAATTTAATTTTTATATTGTCCGGATCGACATCACTTTATTTATCCTCAAAAAATAGTAATCATATAGACCTATGGATCTCCGGTCTATACCATATCGCAAAATATGCTAGAAATGAATACTCAATAGCATGGATCAAAAACTCACCCAATATCGACATTTTCTTCAATAACTATACTCAAATAGGTATGCTATTTACAATATATAGTCATCTCTGTATGGGGTTACAGCGTCTGTTCCACTCGCCTCTACCGAGCTCCAATCCAACTCATATTCCACTAGGCGTGGAGCCTCTCAACCTGAGGTCTAATCCAACTCTCTTCGTCCTGCAGACAGCTCTCCTAATTACCTATCTCTAAAGAGTAGAGCCACTCCCGGAGATCGTGGCGATGTTGAAGATAGTGATGTAACCTCAAGTGGACTACCCGCAGCTGATCTCAGGGAAGCGGAGGGGGAAGTAAATAGAGAAGGCCACCACGGCGAGTGGAAGATAAGGTTGTAACCTCAGGTGGAGAGACCACCACGGCTAGTGGGAAGACAAGGTGGAGAGACATCAAGAGAATATGATGTTGTAACTTCAAATATGCTATCTTTCACTCCATTCATCCATCTATTCTATATTTACTTAACATTTACATTTATAGGGCCTCCTCAATTCAAATCAAAATTACTTATAAAGGAACTTAACAACAAGTATAATGGTATGAAGCGTATAAGTAATGCTGATTATGAACGTTTTATGGATCAAATGCCATTACCCGATGGTATTTATGATCTTGTACAGTTATTTGAAGATATAGGGCTAATTGGACATTTAGTTAATGTAGAACCTATTACATCTATGATTAAACGCTTAATAGAACTACGTCAAGAGACTATTAATAGATTATCTGATCATTTAATGGATAATAGAATCAAATTAAACCCCATAAAAACATTAATCAAGCATTGTTTAAATTATTTGAAGAGTATTGGGATAACTAGTAATTATTATAAGAAGGAATTATTGATATATGATGAATGGTTAACTCAGGAAGAGTGTCAAACTATATTATATAAAATTGTACGTCAATATGCTTTAATTATATCATTTAATGGTGAGGATTGTAGTGTTTTAAACCCCATAACATTCAATGAATATGAGAGATTTATAAAGAATGTACAGGGCGGCAATCGTATGGAATGTAGTATTATGATTTTGGATGTTATAAATACATCTTCGGTTTATCCATTGACTATGTTGATGGATGATAAGCCTAGGTATAGGAGAAGATGTCTAATAAAGAAGAAGATCCCGACTATACCTATTAGATTTTTGACATCTATGGGGTTCCATTGGTCATTATGTCAGAAATTTAATAGTATTTATATATCATATGATTCAGATGAATTAATTAATATATTGAAATATCCATTGAGATCATTTTGGATTGCTTCTAGTTTTAATACATATTTATCGGGTGATCAATTAGGTGGGGAATCTACTACTAGTGCTATATCAGATGTATTATTGAAATGTTGTAGATGTATTGAATTAAATTGTCAAGATGGTAATAATAATGACCCCATATTATGCCACACATGGAAGAATTGTCAAATGACGGGTACAGTGACATTAAGGGATGCATTGATTACAATTAAAGAGACAGCATTTTTAAATTCTAAATTACCTGTTATTCTATCATTTGAAATGTTTTGTAGTGATGTTATATTGGGTAATATTGCTAAAATGATTAGAGAAATTTTGGATCCCCACTTATATATCCCCACACCTGGGGAAGATCTTAATCTTATTGGAAATTTACCTATTGGTAATTTGATTGAGCGTATAATTATAAAAAGTCATTTTAAATCTAATGATGGTGTTGTATTAGGTCAAGGTGAGATGTTATGGCAATCTATGATTACATTACGTACATATAATACTCCTGTACAACAAGGTTATAAATTTAATTATGTCTATTCTATTAGTGAACTTGATTTTATTGATGATAAATCACGTACTACATCCACATTTAATAATAAATCCCCACAATCTACACTAACCCCATCTTGTAGTGATATATGTTTTGTACATGTACATCCATCAAGTACTAGATTATCTAGTACGAATTATTGCCCAATAAAACCATGGTCTATGGGGATGCAAATGGTATCATTAAATTATCAATCATATGATGGATCAATGTTATTAAATCATGGACGATTTTATAATAGTATGGGGTATGTAATAAAACCCCCAGAATTAAGAATAAATTCCGATTATGATAATGAAATACTAGATTATTATTATCATGGCCCCATAACACTACAATTACATGTACTCTCAGCCTCACAATTACCCCCACTTAAATGTTATAATCAAACGAATTATGCAAATTCATTATCGAATGTAATGCAGTCGATAAAACGTGGTTATAAACGTATAGATATATATAATGATTTATATCCAAATGAAAAGGAACCAAAGCGTAAGGTTAAATGGAAGCAGAAAAAAGAATTGGAACATGCTAAACAACAAGGCCTTATAATAGAAGATGGATATAATAAATCTACAACAACATTTGATGATATTATTGACAAGTCAAGTAAAATTATAATTAATACTACCGATGAGCTATGCCCATTCGTAGAAGTATCTATACATGGTGAAATTGATAAAACATTTAAAACCGATGTCGTCAATCTCAATGGTTATAACCCAACATGGTCCGATTTAACAGCACCATTTGATTTAAATATTAAAGATCCCAACATTTCAATAATCACCTTCAAGGTCAAGCATTATGATAACATCTCTAGTGAGTTAATCGCACAAGCCGCATTCCCAATCAATCGTATACGCCCAGGATTACGCTGGGTACAACTACTCGATTACAATTTTAATGAAATCGACTGCTGTGGATTATTAGTCCACATTGAAATGAAACACGAAGGTAATAATAAGTGGTGGTGAGGAAGTGCCGTTACGGAGTGTACTGAAACGTAGCGACTCTAAGGAGCGTAGTGTAACGGAACGTAGTAAAGACTACCGAAGGTATGACTGAAGTGTAATTATGTGAAGGGAGGGAGAATGTGGGTACGAATTTCATATAGAAAATAATGACAATCATCTCTACCTATACTCCCAAGTACATCATCATACCTTCGGTAGTCTTTACTACGTTCCGTTACACTACGCTCCTTAGAGTCGCTACGTTTCAGTACACTCCGTAACGGCACTTCGTTAGCATGAAACTCCAACCTTCAGTGTATATTGGTATATTTAAAAGAGAGGAATGCGAGCCATCGTACGAGTTTGAAAATGAGAAACATGAGTACAGTATTAAAAGCGACAAGAGTATAGTAACACTTTTCAAAATGACTATTAGCGTTCCAGAAAAAGTTGTAGATGCAGTTAGAGCAATGACATTCCATCCTATCCCTATACTTTATATATTTATAAAACTTGTACGATAACGAGTAATGTAATATACTTTTATCTCTATACACGTCAGATTTCGACGCAAAATTATCCAAATTTAATAGACAATCATCACAAGATGACTTGTAACAATGATAATACATGTATGAAATAGATGCAAAGATACATGATGATATGATAATTAACAATAGACCATAAGACTTTAGTTGAAGTTTAGTATATAATTTCTTCTCGAATATATCTCTAGCAAAGAATCTTAATGGTAGAATCTTTTTTATATAGTCCAATTCATCCTCATCTGATGTATATTGTTGAGGTTTAACCTTGATAGTGGGTATATAGGTGTATCTACTTGGGTCATGTCCATCCCTAGAGATCAATTCATCTTGCCACATTATAAAGAATGAAATATACTATTGTATAAATTATAAAATTAATAATGAGATTAATTATATTATAATGTACATTATATTGAAATATATTAATACGATGGTCTTGGAAATGTGTAGAGCTATTGGGGTGTAAATACTAGTGTGTCTACCCAGCCATGCTTCCGTAGTAAATCACGCCTATAATTTATATTAAAGTTTAAAATTAATTTTATACCTTGTTTTATAATAAAAATTGTACCTGTATTCTACATTTTGATTTGACTTTACATTAATCACATAATTATTACAACCACCACCATAAAATAACGCGTATCGCGGTATAAAGTCGTTGCGAGTCTCTATGTCATTGATGTTAGACTCTGTATCGTTGTCGCGAGTCATTTTTTCATAGCCATCGCTCATTTTCTCACCTCCTTCATCGACGCGCATTACTATTCCATCTCCAACGTCCACATTTCCATCACTACTTCTTCCTTCTATTACTATATTACCGTTACCATTCCATTGATTCAACTTCCATTCTTCTAGTGCGATATCTATAGTGTATGGGAATTCTTGCACAAAAGTCTGCGACTCTAGTAATTTCCCTATACTCTTTATAACATTTACATTCTCTAGACCTCTACACCATGAAGTATCTCTATAATCGGATACAGTTTTCATAAATTCTCGCCATTCCCCAGTCATTTGAACCATTCCCTTACTAGATGCATCCTTAACCAACGCTGATACAACCTGAAGATTTGTGATGATAAATATTAAAAATTGGGATTTATGTGGTTTTTTACCCCCAGAATTTAAAGAAAGAGAAGGTTAATGAAGAAAACAAGTGAGGAAATCAAGACTTCAATTCAATTACCCAACAAATTCATAAAAAACCCAAGAAATTAAAACATCCCACTTCCTTCCTCCCTACCTCAACTTACATTTAGTAAATGCATATTACTCTTGGGCTTTAGTTGATTGAACTTTTTTAAAACCTTGAGCATGGGGGTTGAATTAAAGTCAAATCCTACAGAGAGCATATCCCAAATGAGAAATGAACAATCGTTAGCGTCAAATGCGTGTACATTATCCTCAACTAGACGCTTTAATATTTCAATCAATTCCTCATCCTCAATTGGCCCTAGGATACTTTGAGATTTCATGAGCGTCAAAACATCAACTTCACGAGCATCCTTCAACACCTTTATGGATAACGCGTCAAAACAATCACAACGAATCTGTACAATCGACAATACCTCCAACAACTTCATATACTCATCATATGAAACATCTCTCGTAATCAGCTCATTCAATACTCTATTGAAGATGGTGTAGCGGTCGGGAAATTCATAAGCCTTCATCAAGCCCAGTAATGAGATCAAATCATCAACATCACAATCATCAATATACGTCAACCCTTCAGTAATCAACCCAGAGAATCTTACATCAATCATACCAACTTTCATAGATGAGCTGATAAAAGATGAAATGAAAAGTCCATCAACATACTGAGCAATAGAGATGAGATGATTTAACTTCAACCAATTCTTCAATCTTGACGATAGAACTATGACCTGATTCAATAGACCATACTGTGGTACATTTACAAGAGCCAATGACTGGAACAAACGACAAACTAGTAACGGATCCATATAACAAATCTTCATTTGTATACAAGACGATAATTTATTATAAACTGAGGCGTCTAGAGGGTAAAAATTAACAACAATACCTCTAAACTTACTATTAATACCAACAGAAGCACATGCTATAATGCCTTGAGTAATAAATTCAATACTCCAATTAAATGACAACATTGACGGGACATTCCTCAATAATCTTCCATATGTTAATTTATCACCTAGACCCATTGAAGATAAGACCTACATAACATTAAAATAAATGCTCCTTCAACATACAATTAAAGCCTTTAGCGGGTAACCGTACTTTAAAATATAAAGATACTTCCACAATTCTGTAGAAAATCTATTACATAAATCAGATTTTATATTATAAATCGAATACATCTCAGCAATGTCTATTAGATTAAAATATGTATACTGGTGTAAAACATATTTCAACTTGTCATTTAAACATTTAATAAAGGAAGAATTTGAAATATCCCAACCCAATTTGAAGTTTGATGAGGATTTATTAGTGTTGGATGAATGTTTTACGATCTCAGAGTTGATATTACCATCTCCACATTTCAATTCCACGTCTGATGATGATGATGACAAGTTTCTATAACCATAATCACCATTATAAATAACCTTCACGTTAAAGTCGTATAAATTACGATCTTGTAAAATCCTCTTGTAGAAAAAAGGTAATCGTTTGATATTCTCATCTAATAACAGGACGTCAGGTTCATTTTTGACGAATGGTATTCTAGACAAAAATCTACATACATTACCAATTTGGTTTTCTGTATACAAATCAAAATGTTTAGATATTCTATTAGTGTAGTAAAGGATAAATTTCTTGTCATATATCCCAAGCCTATCATATGTCAACAATATATTATCCAATGATACTTCATCGATATAAACATCATCATTGACAATTAATTCAATAGATTTCTTGTAAATTTCATTAAATCCATCAACGCTTTCACCATAACCTGCGCATAATTTCATATAACAATCGATAATGTAATAAATATTATCTTCATTGATGATAAATCCACTTGTATTCAAATGTGTGAAGAGATTTTCGGATAATGAATACGTTTCAGATTTGATATTGAACAAACCAACATTACATTTAGATTTAAATATCCTAGTGTTTGTAACTTTGGAAAATGATACAAGAAATTTGAATACTACTTCGCTAGATAAAATTTTAATTGAATCGTGAATAGATTTATAGAGTTTTATACAAGTTTTGCGATGTCTCTTTGATAAAATGGAATCGGTAATCTGTTGATACTTTAGACAAACATCTGCAACAACATTCTGTATACCGTCCCTTATAGAAATGGCATCGTTAGATTCTGAATAATAAAAATTTATATAAAATTTAAAATACCCGAATTTAAAGACAATTTCAAATCATCAACTTTAATCAATGATTGATTTAATTGTCTTAAAATATTAAAATTATTTTTCTTATACTTCCATCTGCGATATGATAATCTACTAGCAACTTCCCATGGTGGAATGTTACGATTAAATTTCATGAATAATAAAATATTATAAATTATAATTTAGCATGTGTGCGATTTTTAATGATTCTTTTACCATATTCACGAATCAATTGTGTATGCTTCTTCTTACCCAATCCTAATGGCATTACAACCGAACCAATCTTGACAGTGACCTGAATGAAGATGTTATATGATTGAAATTTAGAGATATATTTCATTCAATATGAAAATATCCTCAACTCACCTTTGGTTGTACGAGTTTGTCATGAATGTTACTCGTATTCCATTCTGGTCCGATTGGAATATCCATGTTACTGTTATACTCGTGTTGATTGTTATATGGATGAGGAAGCTATAGAGTGAGAATAAATGATAGTGGACTTCAACATACATTATGGATATAATATTTGGATACCTTTTTATCCTTCGTCCTTGTAATCTTAACCAAACTCTTTTTTACGGGCTTCTCATCCTTCACTACATCTTTCTTTTCACTAGTGATACCATAACCAGTCCATGATCCCCAACCAGCCATTGCATCAACACCATCTACACGTTCTTCTTGCTCATCATCCGAAGACGAATCTTGCAGATATTCCTCATTATTACCTACAAATAACTCCTTGGACAACTTTGCATTTTCATTAAACTTTTCAGGTAACTCGAGTTTATCAATCTGAAGTGATGAAGTTTAGAGTGAAGAGTACATACCAATTCCTGAATATTCATGTACTCAGAAGCTGATGATGATTTCCTTTTCTTTGATGAAGATTGAGGTTTATGGGGTTCGTGTTGTACTGAAGAATCCTTCACATCACCACCATCATGAATTGATGTAGTAACGTCATTAGCAACGGGTAAAGGTAAATCTGTTTCTGGAATAATCGAAGTGGAATATGCATGTGATGCGATATTTGTTACAAGTTTTAAATCATCTTTAGTTTCGTATACTTGCTGATCGACATCTACTAAATGTGAAATTTCACTCATTGCATCATCCAATTCAGATTGCCTATATGGGGTAAAATATATTAAAAAACCCCATAAACATACGATATTTTAGGCATTGATGCTTCTAGATTATCAGGTTTGATTTCTTTAACATTAGTTTCTACACCTTGATCATTTGTATTTATGAAAATTGATACTTCATCATCACTATTGTCCACATTTTCATCTAGCTCATCAGTATTATTCTCTTCATCAATTTCTTCTTCTTCTTCTTCCTCCTTTGAGCGCTGCTTGTCAATGGCATCTCTCATGAATTTCATACCAAATAAACCCTTGGAAGGTATGGGGACTGAATATGGGGTTGTGTGATGATTATGAGGCGAAAATACCTGTAGGATCAGCTATAACTTGAAGTTTATCATAGATTTGATCATCATTAGATGATAAAGCGTCATCATTTTCGTCTTGTATGGTTTCTTCCTCTTCATCAAGATCATCTTCAGGTTTAGATTCATCACGGACGATGGTCTTAATAGTGTCGAGTAACTTCTCATCATTCCTGAGCTTTTGACCTTGCGCGGTAACTTCTTTTAGAATTTCTCTACCACCGTAACGTAACGCGATTTTAGCCCATTTAGTCTGTGCCTCGCGTTTCCTTAACAGCCTACGCTCAGCGCGTTTCTTTTCAAATGTATTTTTTATATCATCAGCAATTTCAGGATCATCAATTTTGGAAAGTAATTTTGCCGCTACAATCATATCGCGTTCCTTTTGCCTCTTATGCCAACGTTTACTCTTAATACGATTGATCCTCTTACTCTTCTTCTGTTCCCTTGAAATAATAGCCCTGGCAAGAGCTTTACCTTCTGTAATTTTATTATTCTCAGCAATAGCTGAAGATAAATCACGCTCCAATTCAGTCTCAGGTTCAAATGTTGATGATAATGTACCACTAGTAGGTTCAAATCTACCATCGACCATACCATAATTCAGCTTATTAAGACGATTTATACCTTTAACAACAGGTTGCCACTTCTTGGTCAAGTATTTTTTATGCGATTCATAATGTAATTTACGCTCTTCACGATTAGTCTTGGCTATCGATTCGGATTTCATAATCTCAGGTAACACATCTTCAATCTGCTTAAATGACGCTTGAACTTTTTTAAATTTTTTACTCTCTGGTAAATCATTTATCCATTTATAACTCAATTCTGTATCATCAACAATAAAATTATTAAACAAATCCTCATCATCCTCCAATCTATCGAAGTTATCATCGTGAGTATTAGATGTGTCATGATCATTAAGTGATTTATGATCATCAATAACTTCATGTATAATAGGTTCAGGTTCATCAGTAGTAGTAGCATCAGTAGTTGGATGTTCAAATAAACAATTCCATAACTCTCCGCCATCCATTACATTATCATGCTTATAATTTTTATTATACATATCATCGACGATTTCATTATCAGAAATCTCTTCATCCAATTTCTTTTTACTGGGCCTTTTAGGCACCTTGCGTTTCCTAGTTAACTTCATTTGATGATTATTAAAAATTAGAAACAAAACTACATATTTAATTTAAAATAAATATTATATACATACAATTAACAATGTTTGATTATATTTATAATGAAATAAAGTATTAAATTACAACAGTGTGGTTTAAGGGTTAATACAGAGTGTATAGTAATAAATTGATTATATGAAAGATATAATTATATGAAGAAAGATTTGTTATAAAAGTATGTTTGGAACTTTATTTTTCGTACTATATGTTGAAAATATGTATTTGGATATGATATTTGAATTGACGTGATGGTATATCAAAGGATATATGAAAAGCCTTATGAATTGTCAAAACACCGACAAAAATAAATAAATGTATTATATTTATATAGATAAATGTTAAAAATACGTCATATAGATACGAGAGCATATGTTTAATTATATATCATATTCACACTACATTGTGGCCTTATATCATATCCGTCGATACTATCCAACGGCTATTATCATGATTTAAATAAGCTGTATACTATAGTTAAAATTTAAATATGGTCGAGAAACAAGAAGAAAGGGTTGGTAATAAAACAATCGATATAAATGATAAATCATTGAAGTCCATTGATGAAAAAAATCAGTTGAATGTACATTTGAAGTCACGTTCATTGGATCCTAAATTAAAGGGTAATATAAATTCAAAATCTCGTGATCATGATAGTAGTAAATCTATAGTAAAGGCTATTGGACCATATGTTCAATGTAACATTTGTAGTAAATTATGCTCAAGACAGGGTCATATAAAGTGTGCGGAATGTGTAGATTTTAATATTTGTGTTAAATGTTTTTCAATGGGTCTTGAGAAACCTGATAATGATCTTGTTGCTACATCATTTGTACCATCTGTTGTGAATAAAAATGTGGTCAACAATCATTTAAATAATCACAAGTATATCCCTGTAGGGCCTAAAAATTTTGCATTATTTACTAATGGTATGTTACATTATTCTATTGTATATTAATTCTAATTATAGATTGGTCTGCTGAACAGGAATTATTATTGGTTGATGGTATAGCTAAATATGGCTTGGGTAATTGGACTGTATGTTTAATTTAAAATTATATATATACATTATCTTAGGAGGTTTCTGATATGGTTAGTATGGCCTATGCTGGATATAAATCTGAGGAGGAATGTGAATCACATTATCACAATATTTATTTAAATTCACCTACATCACCTATTCCGGTATGTTTTATTATCATTTATTAATCTATTTATAATTAGGACTTGACGAATTTAATTTTTGATGAAAATGGGAAGCCTCTAGTTATTCACCCTACAGGACAACGCCCTGTACAAGAGAAACCTAAACCCGGTATGTCAATATATCTAATATTATTCATCAATTATATAGTAACATCAAATAAACCACAAGCTAAGCCTCAAGTTATTGGATATTGGCCATTAAGGGGTGATTTTGATATTGAATATGATAATGACGCGGAACTTATATTAGCTGATATGGAATTCAGACCTGATGATACCCCGGAACAAATTGAACTTAAATTAAATGTAATTGAAATTTATAATTCTAAACTTGATGAAAGAATTTATCGCAAAAAAATTATTATTGAGCGGTTAGTTTATATTTTTTATCGAGACTTTATTATTTAGTGGCTTACTCGATGCAAAATCCCTACAACAAAAGGAGCGTAAATATACATTGGAGGAAAAGGAATTGTATAATTTACTAAAGTATGTTGAAGTATGATGCGATGCTCTCATCATCATCTTTAGACCATTCATGAGGTTCCAAACCCCGGAAGAACATGATCATACCATACAACTTATAATTAAAGAGAGGAAGTTACGTTCTAAATTACATCAACTTATGATTTGGAAATCACTTGGGCTAGAAAATGTAAATGATGTTAAAGTGAGTTGCAATTTATATAGAGTCTACACTCTTTAGAAATATGAGGACAAGATGCAGAAGATTTCAGAGTATAAAGATTCAATGCTTAAACAAGAATCAGATCCATCTAGAAGACATGAAAGGAGATTACGTACAAATAATTTCGAAGGTGATGTATGTTTACTTATTCAAACATCAACATTTTAATAGGGCTCTGGTGGACCAGGATCTACAAAGTTGAAGATTACTGAATTTATGGATGAAAATGAAATTGAATTTTGTGAAGCACTACAATTACCACCGATTGCATATTTCCTTGCAAAGCGTGTCTTATTACAAGAATTGGCCAACAATACAATTTATTCATTAGATGACATGTGTACAGAGTTGAGAATTGATGGTACAAAACAGGGTCGTATATTTGATTTCTTATTAATGCTATCACCCAAGGCATTACGTAGTATGGAGAATGAAGTATGTGATTTAACTAAAGCTACATTAGATAATAATGGTTATATCGATTGTAATAAAATTGCAAGTCAAATTACATTAACAAATCCAAATGTACCAAATGTACTTGATTCATCATCATGTAATAAAATGGCATCATATAGCAACACTATAGATAACACAGAGAAGAACACATCTACAAGTTTTAAAAATCCAAACCCAGAACGACCATTAAAACAACAAAAATTATCCTTTTAATTTATTGAAGTTGATTTTCATATATTATATGTTACTATCCACATTTTACATTGTGCGATGTTATAGTGTGCTACCGTCATTAAATTCAACCTTGCTAGTAATAACAATAATAAAATGCAAGTACGTAAAACACCCTTGGAACGTGCAAGGTTATATGAATTAACTTCTAAATCGTCCGGGGATTACAAGAGGTTGGATTTAATGTATAAATTACACAGAATATGTAATAGTTTAAAGATTCCGAACCCGGAACGTATTTATACATTATATATATCAAGGTTACATAATAGAATGAGATTAGAATGTAATATAGATTCTTTAGAACTAATAGTTGCAGTATTGTATTATATAGATGAATGTATATCACGTAGATGTAATGACATTAGGGATATTTTAAGTAGATTAACAATTAAAGATGTAAATATTAAAAAATTTGTAAAGTTGGTATCGAAATTATGTATAGAATTAAATATTAAAGAGTTACCAGTTGTAGATAATCATACGTTATTATTAAATATACTCGATCAGCTCAGGGAATATTCTCGTCGTTATATAAACGATGACGCTCTTAATATTATACCAAAGACTACAACAACAATTTTATCTAATATTAATCAGTTTATAGAATTAAATGATCTGTTAAATAATCCTATAAATTATGGACTTGATTTAAATTTTGAGGATAATAAAAATGATTCTACTGTAAGTAAGGACTACAGTCATTTTTATAAGACATTTTGTATTAAATATGACCTTATAGAGTCTACTGTATTAAATATATTAAACTTTATTGAGGGTAATAATAATATTAATATACTGGATCCTAATACACGTAAATCATTATCATGTAGAAAGACATTACTCTCTTGTATCATTTATCTCGTATGTAAATCATTAAGTATAACAATTACACCTCTTGTTTTAATTAAAGGTCTAAATATACCAAAGACTAATTTTTATCGCACCAAGAAGGATATAATCTCTAAGATTGCCGCGATTTTATCGGGAAAATTCAATATTAAACTACCAAACAATGCAATTATTCCTTTATTTTATAATAACATTGTTGGAGTTGATGGAAAATTGCGGAAGAATGAAGTATCCATAAATGATAATAATAACGGTGAGATAGATATCTCATCAATACTACCACATCAACTAATTGAAGCTGTATCTCGATATAATGGATATAGAAACAAGTGCATGTTCAATAAGACTATCGAATGTCTGAATATCATCAATGATATTAAAGATGACATCAATACAAAGAACAATACATCAATAATACATGAACAAAATGGCAATCGAATTATTTACAGATGGAAAGAAGGAAAAATTACTCGTCGTAAAAGCTTTTCGATCAATAAATACGGTTATACAAACGCATATAAACTCGCTGTATTATACAGTAAATTAAAATCATGATAATATTAATTCATAAGTGTAGATATTAAGAGTTGATTAAGATATAGGTCGAATCGCAGTGACGTTCCACCTGAGGGCATCCTGCCGTCAGCTCTTTTATTTACCTCCCCTTCGCTTCCCTGAGATCAGCTACGGGTTCCACTTGAGGTACAATCACTACGTTTTAAACAACATCACCACACAATCCCCAGAATTGTATCGATAAAAAAACACCACTTACCCTACATTATAAATGTCTATTGATGATTTAGCTACTTTAATAACATATACATACATAATAATACAATTGAAGTTATATGTATACTTGATTCATGCTATTGTTGTGCTCATATGAATAATAAATAGAAATATATTAAGTATATTAATTATAAATGTAATGCTACTAGATATCTACAACTATAGTAGTAGATTTATACAAGTTATTATAATATATAAAATTATTAGAATTATATACGAAGGTTGTAAATAGTATTATACATTAATTATTATATTTGTTATTCAATTAATTTAAAGAATATTAGTGCATTAGACCTCAAGTGGAACACCCGTAGCTGATCTCTGGGAAGCGGAGGGGGAACTAAATAGAAGGGCCGACGGCAGGACAAAGTTATGATGAATATTAGCAATAAATCCAATCATTCATTTAATATACGTATGTAATAGATACAAGATCACATTAAATATATGATATACTACTTCCACTAAACTGTGGCATTAGTCTTTACGCTTGATGAAATCGAATGGGAGGTTATTAGGCTTGCATGGTAGAGGTTGTATCTTGAAGTAATCATGTTCAAGTGCCTATGGAATAATTACAATCATCACTACATTTATACCTTTTCAGCCGTAATACGATTATTGGGGTTGAGTGTGAGTAACTGTGATAGTAAATCGATTGCAGTTTCATTAGCATCTATAAAATGAAAATTATATAAGTGGGGTGAATTAAATTTACGTGGGAAAATATCATTTAATTTTTTAGGATTGGAGAATGTATATGGTGTATATAATAACATTTTATTAGCATTAGGCCATGTATCATCATTGGGTGTGCCGCATAAATTATAAATTTTACCCAATTGATCAATCTCATTAGTTCCAGGAAATAATGGTTTACCATTTAATAATTCAGCAAATATACAACCAACAGACCACAAATCACAAGAAAAATGATAACAACTAGCCCCAAGTAATAATTCAGGCGATCTGTACCACAGCGTAACAACAGTATAAGTCATTCTTTCTCTAGAGCAATTCATTTCTAATGAAATAAGATCATTAGATTCACGATATAATGGTGGATATATAGTACGTCTAGCAAATCCAAAATCAGCGATTTTACATATGCCATGATCATCAATAAATATATTAGCGGGTGATAAATCACGATGAGTAAATGATGATTGATGTAATACTACAAGTCCCGTTAGAATTTGTTTGATAATACATTTGATATGAGATTCATTTAATCTAATCTTACTACTAATAATCTTATTTAAATCTGAGTACATCATATCCATTACGATATTAATATAACCATCTTTAACAAATACAGATATTAATCCCATTAAATTTTCATGATTCAATTCTGTCATGACCTTTAATTCACGTAATGTCGTGAAATGTATACCGACCATACCAACCAACATACGATCTTTAACATTACCTTGCGGCTTAACATATTCCACATTCTTTACCTTTTTAATTGCAACAAGTCTAAAGTTGATGATGTTAAATACGTTTCCTCAATATACCTATTGGTGAGTGTATCGACTGCATTGACGACATGACCATAGGACCCTTCTCCTAAATGTTTACCGATTAGTTTAAATCTATTTAAAATCAAGTCTACATCTTTATTATTATTATTAACATTAGAACCATTTACATGATTATCCATCAATAAATGATGATATTATATTGTATAAGTCATCAAGGATGTTGTGTTGTACAACTATACACATACTATACAATAATATAATTCCCTCTATACATTTCAACTTCAAATGTCATTTGTAAATTATGGTTTAAAATTATTTGCATTTACAGGCGTTATTTATGGTACTGCTATCTTCATTAGACAACGTATAGTTAAGAATCGTCAGGATGCATTGGTATGTTTACACATTGTAGTTACTCAAACTCCAGAATCGATTTGAAGAAGTTGAGAATGGAAGACTATTAAATGTAAAATCTATATCATTTGCACCCAAGATGAATTACAACGATGATGAGGATACAAGTCATAAATAATTACATATATTAAAGATACAAGATTAAGTATCAAACTTCATTAAAGGTTGGCAGAAATCATGTGCTGAATATACTGGACCTGTATTACCATTGACATTCTTTAGTAATTTCCTGAATATAAGACGTTTATTATACTTTAATTTACCTCCCTAGCACTAGATATTGTACTATAGTCTTTAGACTGGCTATGTTTGAATTATTCATCGCTGAATGATGTTGGAATATAATCATTACCCACTTACATAATATTTTATCATTAACTAGTATAGCTGTTTGTAATCTCCTATCAATATTGAAGATGTGACTCAAGACACAATTCTCGTGATCCTTATACGCAATGATACCACATACTTCCTACATTGAGGTTGATATGCAAGTCATTTCAATATACCCTTATAACACCTTTCGTTTCATCATCAAATGTATCATTATATAACGAAAATTGTTCTTTAAGCCACTCTAGAGCTTTAATGTCATCATTTTTTAACCTCAACATTTCAATAAAATGTTGTGTAATGAGCATTACATATGCAAGTGATGATTTCTGGAGGTATATAGAGAGGAGAGATGATGGAACATACATCAAATGTATCATAATTGGACTCGATCAAATCAATCGCTGCTAGGATATTACCACTTGATATATTATTGAAAATGTCTAGAGGATTATATTCATGCCAACATCAACATACCAGATCTGATTTGTAGTGTAGAATTCATATTCCCGAGTACATTGTCAGATATATAATATTCCGGTATGAAATCTTTATCCATCAACTTATTCTCATCCTCAGCACCTTGAATCATCAGGAATTCCAAGTCATTCAACATACCATTAACAATCTCAGTTGCGGATTCTTTATCAAACACCTCCAGAGTACGCTGATACCCCCTTTGTAGGAGATAGTACTTTATCAAATTATCCATGACAGACGACGAGACAATTTGATTATTTATATCCTCGCGTTCAGTTATAAAAATATTCTGGGGGAATAAAATTATAAAAAATTTATTATTCACCTTGAAATAATCTTCAATATCAAATTTAAATGGTCCGATAAAATTGAATACTACAGATTCACCATAGGTGCTTAAGCCGACTGTAGGATAGTGATCGATATGAAATAACTGTCCAGCATTCCCTGAGTTATATGAATGATAAAAAATAACTACAAACCTAAGAATACACCATTTTTTGTATAAAAATAATTTTGTTTCATATAATTTATACCACATCCGATAACATCACCTTTACCATATGAAGGGCCATAATTTTCCGATTTAGATGTACCATTCATACGTAATCCATCTTCAGATTTATATCCAATAGAACTATATGATAGTTAAACTATTAAAAAAATATAAACAAACTTTGGTTCTGAGCCAGGATGTTTATTAAGATGATAATTTTTATATGTAAATCCTATTACTATTTTAGGTTGAGTATCACATTTAATAATTTCAACTTCAAAATAATATAGAGGACAATTTATAGGTACAGATATATTAGATTGTACAGACTAGAGATATTTATAGATTATATTTATATAGAATTTTAATATAAAACATACACCTGGATCACAATAACGACTTTTACCAGTATATTCAATAGTAAGTTGATCTTTAAGTATAGTAATATAATGTTGTCTTATATGACTATTTAAATATAATGGTATTTTATTATTACCATATAATCTATCTTGTAGAGATACCATTATAATACAAGTGTATAATATATTAATGACTAGTATAACCACATATTATTGTACACAGAGTTGATATCTGAAAAAAATTTAACCTCTCGATATGTAATATAAAATGTATTTATAATAATTTTAAAAAATTATTTTATAAATGATAAAATGTTTACATTATTAAAACATGGTTAAAAAGACTGAATATAAGAAATCTGAACTATTACAGATTTTAAGTACTTCTAATTCACTTAAAGAAATTAATCGTGCTGTTAAATTATTAAAAAAATTCGATCCTTATCCTAGAAAACATTTAGATTCATCATTTGAGACATCACAAGCTACTGTAACTAAATATAGTTCACTACAATCATTCTTGTATGTTGAAGGATGTATATAAATACAATCTTACACCCTCTATACATCTATACCTCTATACATTCATCATTATAGATGTTGGCGTTGTGATAAAATCAAACAGACAATGACTAAAGTCAAATGGGAAACTAAAGAAGGTAATTATAGGTGATGATTAAATGTATATTATATATATTATAGGCTTGAAGATAATATGTACTACATGTTATACAAATTTATCTACATATTTACAAGTAGCGGAGGTAAGGCGTATGCGAAATAAGTTTTAGATATAAAATCCATTTAATAATAACATTAATGTTTATTAATTTATTATCTATTCATATTAAATTTTACTATTTATACTTTATTCTACCATTATACTTCATTATGCTCTGGGGTTACAATTATTGACTTTCAATACTATTCATCTATAATGTTTAATGGAACATGTTAATCCTTTAATGTATTAAATATTAAAATGAGTATCTATCATGAATCATATCTATCTAATCCTATAGTAAAGGCATTAATGTCTGGTACTATAGATGAATTGAAACAAGTATTAACAGATAAATATTCATCATATATAAATACTACTGATAGTAGTAATAATGATAATAATGATTCATTTAATGTTATTAAATTAGATTTTAATACACTAGATGAACTTATAGAACCTAATACTAAAATAACACCCCTATGTCAACTATCACATAAGACTGAAGATGAAAGTATGGAAATCGCAAAATTATTTATAGAAAATTATAAATTATGTAATCCTAGTCATATAGATTTAATAGGACAAACTTGTATGTTTTATGCTGCTAGAGATGGACGTAATAATCTATGTACATATTTTTGTAAATATGGTTGTGATCCTAATCATAAAGATAGATTAGGACAAACATGTATGTTTTATGCAGCTAGAGATGGACATTCTAATGTATTGGAAACATTAATCAATTTTGGTGCTAATATTAATATTACTGATACTAATAGTCAAACATGTTTATTTTATGCAGCTAGAGATGGTAGATTAGATACAGTTAAATTATTACTCGATAAAAATATAAATGCTACCTGGAAAGATACACAGAAAAGAACAGCATTAACATTCGCTAAAGCTAAAGGACATAATGATATAGTCAATCTCATCAAAAAGAAAACTACACCCGAAAAACCAACCGTTACCACCAAACGATCATTACCCGAAGTCGATTTACAAGTTAGTTGATGACATGTAATTATGAATATATATGATGATGGAGTGGTAGATGTCATCCTCTTCGTCTTGAAGTCCACCTGAGGTCCAATCCAACATCTCTTCGTCTTGCAGACAGCTTCTTCATTTACATTCCCCTCCGCTTCCCTGAGATCAGCTACGGGTTCCACTTGAGGTCTCCACTTGAGGTCAATAAACACTAACTTCACTACTCATTTTTACCTCCAAAATTTGAAGGAAATCCTGAATTTCTGGGGAAACTCATGAAGATATCTCAATGACTATTGGATGTATTACTAATGTTAATACCTCATTAAACAGGTCTTTGATGATTGTATTGAGTTTACTCATCTTCACCTCATTCCAATTTATATTGATTGAGATATCCTGACAAACATGTATTCCATCACTTTAGACGTATCTCATTGAGATTAGATTTACAACCTCAAGTGGAACCCGTAGCTGATCTCAGGGAAGCGGAGGGGAATGTAAATGAAGAAGCTGTCTGCAAGACAAGGAGAGTTCGATTGGCGATCTCTCTGAAGACAATGAAATGATACAATATTTTCCTTCATTTATATATTTTATAGAAATCATTTGATTCATCATCTGTTACGAGTGGTGTTCCAATGACTCCTACATCTACTATTCCACAAAAGCCTAAAAAATATCGTTTACAATATAAACCTTTTATTGATGATGATAAAATATGGATAGATGCTCCTTTAGTTAAAGTTCAAGAATTTGAAATTAGATTTCCTGAATTAGCTAAATGGAGTAAAGATTCCCCATTTCCCCCCACTTCTTCATTGAAGAATCCATTATTGAAACAATGGTATACTGCTGCTAATACATTAATATCTATGTTATTAAAACAAGAAGGTGGTTATGTATTTGATAAACCTGTTGATCCAAAGAAACAAAATTGTCCTGATTATTATGATATTATAAAAAACCCCATGTCATTTAGTTGTATTAGAAGTAAATTACGTAAATATGTTTATACTGAACCACAAGAATTTATTAATGATGTACAACTTATATTTGATAATTGTTTTAAATATAATAAACCTGAAACTTGGATAGCTGGTATTGGACATAATTTAGAGGATGTATTTAAACAACAATTGATAATCTATGGCTTTAATGATTTTATAGCCAAGGAAGAATTCATTAAAAATCTCTTGAAGGAAACACAAACCTTTGTTGATGGCCATTCCAATGATGTGAAGAAGAAGGAGGAGGAGATAAGTACAGAAGTTGGAAGGAAGGAAGTCGAGAAGGGAAGTGAAGGTGTGAAGGGAGGTGGAGATGCGAAGGTAGAAGGAAGTAGACTTGAGAATCATGTAGATATTTCATCCGACAATCTCGGTACTACAGACAAAAGTCATGTAGATACTTCATCAGACAATCTTCGTACAACAGACAATAGTCGTGGAGATACTTCGGACACTCACGAGGGTACTTCAGGTACAACAGATAAGAGTCACGTCGATACCTCAGTATAATATATAAATTAGTTATTGTATCATCGTTAGAATATATACTTCAAATATACATTATATAAATTCCTTTAGTTTATTTATTGTATCCTTATATGATGTGACTTCATGACCAATTATTCTATCATGTATATATAATTCATGATCATTACCACCCTAAACATCTATATATACCTATAACCCCATCACATACTTCATGCACCATATCACCAAAGAAATGTACCTCATTAAACTCTGCTAGATGATCAATTACATATACCTTACTCCAACCCTATAATTTTTAATAAATTATAATGGAAAAATTACTCTTGGGTAACAATCGATTGAAATTTTCCCACCAATTGAAAATTGTAAATTATACTTTTCAAATCTATTAAATTAACATTATAAAAATATAAATATATAAACTTTTCTTGTAATTTAGTTTTTAATTTTAAACGTATATTTAATTTCTTATCCAGTTCATAGAATTCCAACCTCTCTTCAGTAGAACAATTTCTACCAATAGGTGATATGTTAACAAGTGATTTACGACATTCAATAAAACAACCCCTAATGAAATATATATAGTGAATAGATATTTAATATTCCATACCTCTTTTTAGGAATATTTAAATCTGCGATGTAATGTAATGTAAAATTTATAAGTTCATTCAATAATTCATCCGATATATAATCATGTATAGACTATAGATCATTAAATATATAGACATCAACATACAATAGTACTAATTAATTTGTCTTTATGATAAACTTGTGTACCATTCTCACAAAAAATGTAATGGAAATTTTTTAAAACTATATTTACATTATATTTCATAATAATCTACATACAATCATCATCAATTTGACGCTTAACCTTGTTATAATCTGATCCTGAGATTATAGCAAGTTGATAACCCTTGTCTATACATGAAATCAATACATTTTTAACATCTTGTGTAATAATCTGAAGTATTAATACATTATAGACATATAAATAACCTCAAGTGGTTCTGTAAGAGTACCATCTAGATCAAATAGTAGAAGGTTCTTCATGAATTATACAAAAATGTGTAGTGTTAATACTTGATAATTAATATGTTAAAATGACAATTATTGACAGATATCTAGTAAATTTAATTAAATTATTATATGATGACTATAATAATAGGTAATTAATAAAATTTTTAATCTATACACTCCCAGATGTATCAAGGATATACCAGATGCCGCATTATACTTTGAACTAATAAATAGCCACAATAATCTATTGAAATTCATGAATATCATCGTATATGAAACGTGTCAATTGAATTCTATCGATTATACTGAGCTTAAACATGTGGAAGATGTCTATACATTTATGGAAACTCATAGTATGTACATTTACATCACCTCATCATTTATAGATTACAAATTTGATCGCAATTCGAATATACGATTGTTAGGTATGAATATCTCATACTTTATCACATTTTCCAGAGGAACTACTCGTACAACTCATGTCTCTACGTATAGAACATAAAAGTAGATTGGTCAAGTCATTAAGTATTGATGATATTAAGGTATGTAAAGTGTAGATGATTTATAATTTATAGGATGATGACATGAATCTTCACGACTTGGTACATGTGAGAGCTACAACATCCATAATATTCTATAGAACGATGAACCGCCTCAAGTTTCATTCAAGGAACAGCCTAGTGAATCTGAATTTCAACATATTAAATCCATCGCAAATAAACTATCTCTAGAATATGAAATCAAGTGGCAACAACAACTCGATAGATTTTACAGTACAATTGAAGCATTTATAGATATGGATAATGAAAAGGTGAATTGAAATACACTTTAATATACTATAGATGTAGGACCGTATCAATGTGAAGGTACTCTTGTCCGTACTGTCAAAGTGGAGGGATGAAGTTAAATTTAAGAGATATGAAGTTTATGATTTATTTACAAATAAAATGTATGTTGATTAATACAGTATTAATTCATCATTTCTAGAGAGGATAGTATAGTTAACATCGATGAGCTACCTATTGAAGATGTCTCGGTACGCATGACAGAATTATATAACAAGGTCGTGAATGGTAATGGAAATGAATTTTAACAACTTGATAACTAATGTATTAATATATAAAATTAATATGTATATACGTTAAATGATGATTGATGTACAGATTAATATATTCAGTACTTCAATCAATATAGCACCCCTACATATCAATTGAGATGTCAATTATATAAAAATTTCCTTCATATATAATTCACCAGTTTAATATTTTTACTTCTACTTTAATATAATGTCTAGTAATTTACGTTCTAGACGTGTATATCATAACCCATTTGGTGATGCAGTACCTGAAAATAAATCGCACGAGTCAAATCCACAGCAATGTATGTTTTATAATTTTTATATTATAATTATAACATCTTTAGCTATATCTTCTAATGATTTTATAAATTCTGGCCAAAATCCATCGATTTCATATACAAATTCTGTAAATTCATTTGGTTTTACTCAAAGTATTGATAATAATGTCAACTCTTACTTGAATAATGAGCATATTTTCAATGATGAATCCTATATATTTCCCACTTCATCCAATCAACATCCCTTTCCATCTGCCATCCCGAAGTCTACTCCGATGTCGACTTCTCCTCGGATGATGGAAGGTCATCAGATTACGAAGTCTCCTCATTTGATGGAACCTCCTCATATTACTAGTCCACCGACGACTTTTCAGATGACGAAGTCTCCTCAGATGATGGAAAATCCTCACATGACTAGTCATCATCCAAATTTCGTCCCACCTCAACAGACCACTATCCTCCTCCCTCAACCTAACAACAATATAATACCTAATGCTACGAGTGATGTTCAGACAGGTTTCGTTGGAGGTAACTTCGATGGTATTGGTGACATGTTATCTCCCAACAAATTACAAATTCCTATTCAACATAATTATTCAATAGGTATCTTTAATTATTTTATAATACAATTCATTCAGGTTCACCACAAAATACTACATCCCAATTTAATAATAATTTATGGGATGAAAATAATCTCTTCAATTCATTACCAGGCCCTTTCGGACCACAATTGACTAAATTTGGACAATTATATAATGATAGAGTTAGAAGGGCTGAGAGTGATGATGTTATAGATCCTCCATTATTAGAGGGTAATTTTAAAAAATTTCGGCATGTATATACATGAATACTTGTAGAGTTGGGTATAGATGTCATTGATATATATAAACATATAAAGGCTATCATATTTTTAAACAGGTATGTTGAGGTAATTAATATACACTATCACTCAGGGAGATGGATTTGTTTGTTAATTATAATGATTTATCTGGACCATTATTTATATTTATTATGTTATGTCTAATTCTACTGTTATCTGGGAAGATCTGTTTCAGTATAATATACATCATGTCATTATTTAGTAACATTTCATTATATTTCCTATTCAATTTCTTGAGTCAATCGGCTTATATAAATTTAACACGCGTCTTTACTATATCTGGTTACTCATTATTACCATTATGTTTCACACCTATCATATGGTTATTCTCTAGATTCATACAAAAGGTTTGTATATGTTTGGTACTGTTATGTGTATTATGGAGTACAACTTCAGCATCTTTATTATATCAAATGGTATGTTTTATATAAATTTAAATGTAAAATTTTACCCCATCAACTCAGGAACTCAAGTTACAAGATAAAAAATATTTTATATTATACCCACTATTTATTTATTACGCCACACTTGCCAATATAGTCATATTTTAATGATGTGATGATAGTATAGGAGGGTTATTGTCGATGTAATGAAGTGGAGGGAGGCGTATCTTCAAGTATTGAATAACTCTTCACCTCTTTACATCACTTTTTAATCGAGTCATTTGAAATCTTGATAGTCGACAATATTAAGCCGCAACATGGTCTTGATTTAGAGTTCATTTCTGGGTGTGTACGCATATATAGTACCTAAAAATCGTTAAATGGCCTTGGTCTTCAACAAACTTGATATTCTCTAAAGAATAACTCATCTAATTTTGTATTTATATAATTGTATGAATTGAATTTAGCATAGCATTGAGCTAGTGGTTGATAGTGTTGTCCATAGAGTACAAATTTACCGCCTACGGCATGAGGATGTTTATTCTCTATAATAAATACCATTGGTTAAATATAAATCTGCAATGGTTGATAACTTTCTGGTATAATCTTCAACGAGTACATTTGATTTATTACATTTATTAAATGATATATTCCCGATTATTACATCTGCGTATAGTTTAGTGGTGTCTACTTTATCCAATGGGTAAATGCCATGTGAGGTTGTACTTTTATTAACGGGAGGAGGGAGATTAATAGAAGTAGAGAAGGTGTCGGATGTAGAAGATTGAAGTTGGTTGTCAGGAGGAGAGTCGATGGGTGTAGAGGAATGATCATCATCATGATGCGTCTTCATATCGGGAGAGAAATGAACATGTTCATCTATACAATCTCCTTCAATGGATACATCCTTACCCTCCGGATACTGAACCTCCTTCAATAAATCGTTTAAATCAATGGAATGGATGTTATTAAAGTAGTCGATACCAATTTCATGTACAATTTTATCAGAGACCCCCCTTGTTACTATACGATAAATTTTACCCGTACCTGAAGTACATTGTAGATTATAAATATGCAAACTTCAACAAACCATTTAATCTCTGAGCAACTGCTGCTGTTAAAAGCCCCAGAGAATGATCAAAGACGATGATATGATCATTCAACTTTACATTTGCTAAATACAACATCATACCCAAAGATTCAAATCTCATGTATCTATAGAGTATAAAGATGGGGTGTAAAGATAAATTACCCAATTTTATGTGGAAATGCATTGAAATATGATTCACATAATGACATTAAATTACAATGACGAACTTCAAATAATTTAAGATGTCTATTTAATATAAATAATAATCCTCATTATATACCTGAATTCCTTCCTTTTAATATACTTCTCCTGGGCCATTATAGTACGCGATTGAAATGTATCCGAATTTTCCACGATTTTTGATATCAAATCAAATGTATTAACATCTAACGGACGATAAAGTGATGAAACATTGAAATTACCTCTTTTTATATTAACAATCTCATCTGATGTTAATTTTTGCGCTTTATTATCAATTAAAAAATTACGATTATCCCTAGACAATAAATCATCTTCATAATCATTATTTGCATGCAAAACGTCGTGATAACGTTTACAACGCTCATCATTTTGATTAATCTTTATCCATTCATTGTCATATTTAATAAAAACTTGACCGTAATGACAACCGATTAAATTTTTTAAATGAAATGTATCCTTACATATTTTAGTATTTCTATAAGTAGAATTTAACGAACAATCATAAAATCATACCCATTTGATTCAACTTTGACTACAAATAAATTACGATTATGATCCATTAACAAGACGTAATCATTCTCAGTTATAGGAGCAGAAGAGTCGAATGAAAAACGATTAGACATTATTTAATACAACATAAATACAATAATTATTAAACATGAAACATTTAAAATATACTATTAGATTAATTTTTTATACAATTGCGATGTTTATATCCTCAATTTTTCCCTCTACGAGATGAACGTTTCTGTAATTTTATATCCTTTTTCATTTCATCCAATTTAGATACTGGTATATAATCTCGTTTTTTAAACTCTGGTAATATATTACGACTGACTGTTATACCCATAGCATTAGCTGTCCCTATTAACCTCTTACAAATGACGTAAAGTGGTATATTAATAAGAGGTGGATCCATAGATTTACATTTAGCAATATGATAAATCTATAAATCTATTAATATAATCAATATATAAATACCTCTTTTAAAGTTACATTTCCTACAATTTCATGTTTAGGCTTAGGACTACCCATTGGTATTCTAGCTATCCTTCTAAGAAACCATTGAGAGCTAGGTGTTCTTAATGAAAATTTATATGAGCTATATTTATATAAATTAAAATTAAATTAATAAATACCCATCCATTTGTGTACAAATTAATACCTGAATTGGTATATATGGTTTAATTAATGATGTACGTTCATTAAATTCTTTGCAAAATGACGCCATATTAATACCTAATGGACCTAATACTTGTCCAATAGATGGTGACGGTTTAGCTATTGCCGCAGGTACAATTAATCTGAACCTACCAATAGACATGTTATATATGTTATGAATGTGTAACACATTAGGCACAATAATTTAATATATATTAATCTATATAAAAATGTCTGATGAGCAATGTATAGTAATAGATAATGGTTCTAGTAGTTTAAAAGTTGGTATTTCAGGATCATATGCTCCATCGCATATTATATCATCAGTAATTGGTACACCTCGTGATAAATTTAAGGATAATTTTAAAGAAGATGAATATTATAATGAAGATGTAATAAAAAATATAGAATTTATGTCATTAAAACATGTTATTGATCATGGTCATATATATGATTTTGATTTGATGGAGAGGTTATGGGATTACACATTTAATGTTATGAATGTATATCCTAATTGTAGACCTATATTATTATCGGAACCGCCATTTTCATCACCTAATCATCGTATAAAATCATGTGAGATATTTTTTGAAAAATTTTCAGTTGATGATATAAATATAACAATAGGTGGTTTATTATCGATGTATGGTATAGGTAAAATGACTGGTACTGTACTTGAGATGGGTGATGGTGTATTACAATGTATACCTGTAGTAGATGGTTATGTAGAGAAGGGTTCTATATCTAGGATAGATTTTGGTGGTATAGAAATCTCAATGTTTTTACAACGTATATTATGTGATCGTGGTTATCCATTAACATCTAGAGAAGATTTTCAATTTATTAATAATATTAAAGAGACCTTATGTTATTGTTCATTAAATCCATTTGACGATGAAGTCAATCCCAATATACAAAAAAGTTATACGTTACCAGATGGTAAATTATTAAGAGATGGTGAAACTAATACAATAGATTTAACTGTAGAACGTTTTTATCCATGTGAGGTATTATTTAATCCTAATATTATTCAGTGTGATTTTCCTAATATAGTTAAGACTATATGGAACTCTATTTATGCATCACCTATTGAACAACGTACTACACTCACTGATAATGTTTATATATCTGGTGGTAATTCATTATTTCCTAATTTAGAAAAGCGTATTGAAATAGAATTAAAAGATATTGTACCTATTGGTGGTAGAAATAAAGTATCTGTTACAGCACCTGCTGATCGATTGACATTATCATGGCGTGGTGGTTCAATATTATCAGAGCCCAATTTACGTGAAGTCAATTATAATAGATGGATTTGTAAAGCCGAATGGTTAGAATATGGTTCATCTATAGTATTACAGAAGACTGGTTTAATTGATTGATGAAGTGTATTTAATTTAATACTGAATTAATTTATGACGTTTATATCATCCGTACTGATGTATCTCCAAGTCTATCCACTCTCGATAATCAGTACTATCCACATTCAACTCGCGAATAGTCCAACTACGTACTCAGTAACTTCATCTTCTTACTTCAATCATCCTACATAACATTAGATCTACGTCAAATGTATAAATATAAATACTCGTATAAAATTATGTTAAAATCACTTGATTGAACTTCTAGAGGATGCATTCGACTTGTATCTGCGTCCACTATATGATCCGCGTAATTGATAATCTACATCTTCGGAATTTTTTTCAATTAATCGTTGTATAATTAGAGGTGTTTTAGGATTATAAATGTGATTAGATGATTTATTATAAATTGTATTGACTTGTTTACTTTTAAGTTTCTTATACAATTCATTAGCGATATCATCTCTTGTACTGACATTTGGTATTGTATACTCGTTATTTAATGGTGTTGAGGGTATAGACTTTATAGAATCTACGTGTCCCCAAGTCATTATTGGTGTATAATCACCTTTTCCAGCAATAATTTTCGGTGTATGTACATAATCATAACCTCCACGATTATTTAAATTAGATTCATATTCTAAATCACGCTTATCATTTTTATATGCTGTAAACCCATCAATAGCTATTGAATGCGATATTTTATCATCGATTGACGATTGTAATTTCTGTTTATTTTTTATAGTCTGATTCTTCTCCATATCTTTAATGTGTTGGATGAGATTATCATCTAGACCTGTGTTCTTTGGATTGATTATAACGTTAGAGGTGTAATTTTGATGCTTATCATCATGAAAAAATAATTTGTTACGCCCACGGCATTTATTGGACGCTAGTTCATTAGATTTTATACCAGAATCTGTTAACTTTTTTATATCAATTAAGGATTTATTATATTTATATTCACCATCTTCAATCCATTTATATTTATTTATCTTAACTTTAATATCCTTTTCAACTAGACGCTCATAATTTCTATTGTCTTCTGATGTAAAAATCTGATGGAATTCATCAAGTTTTAGGCCATTTTTGCCCAAATTTACGATTAATTTTTCATTATTATTTAATACCTGTAATTCTACATCATTAATATCATGTTCACCGTCTTGTATTTTTTTTAACGTCTCTTCAAGTGATTTAACAACCTGTAGATTACCAATAGCTTTAGCATTAGCAATAGCTTTGAGATATCTAAGCTTTAATAAATCAGGAAAATAATCGCGTTCAATAATATTTTCTAAACATGAAACATAATCTTCTTCAGATAATTCCTTGAGATTTAAATTATTTTTAATACGTAATAGAGTAGAATTATACGGTACAATCGGATTATCTTCATCAGATTTTACGAGCTTTAGCTGATTATTATTTGATGTAACGATTGATGTATTAGATTCAGAATTAATACAAGTATGATCTGAAGTTTCTGTGCTATCAACGCGTTTTGATACACGCCTTTTTTTATACTGTGACATGAGTTTAATATAAAAATTTATTCTTAATAAAATAAAATGTATTTATAGTGATGATTAAATGAGGTGTAATATGAGAGGTTATAAAATATTAAAATTAAAATGACCAAGGATGATGTGGCATTTCAATCGTATTATTCAAATATATTTAAAAATCGCTGGCATGGTTTATATAATGCCATGCTGGAGCCTGTAAATACAATCGCATTAATATTACCGTTTTTTACATTACTAGATGAAGATGATGAGAGTATTAAAGATGAATTCATTTATATGAAAACACCTCTACCTTGGTCTTATATACCAATGCCAAGGTTGGAAGTAGATATCGTCAAGAATCATCTTACAAATAGAACAATTATTAATCATAATGGATTTATATCACAATTAAAAGATTATATTTATTATTTAGACGGTGCATCTGTTTTTGCTTCATTCTGTTTAGATGTATCACCTGGAGATAAAGTTTTGGATTTATGTTCAGCTCCTGGAGGCAAGTCACTAATAATCGCATCTAATTTATTTCATAAAATCGGAAATAATAATTCATCTAACATGTCTACTAATGATTTGATTAATAAAATAAATTTAAATAATGATAAGAATAATATGTTCAAGGATGGTCTGTTAGTGTGTAATGAAGTATGTAGGACTAGGTATGAACGTATGGTGAATAACATCAAGAGATTTATACCTGAAAAATATATAAGTAAAAATATACAGTTTACAAATTATGATGGTTTAGATTGTAGTAAATTTAAAAGATTCGGATCATTTGATAAGATTATGTTAGATGCTCCATGTACATCTGAAAGGCATGTGATACAAAAATCGTTACAATGGAATAAGAAGAATATAAAGGAGATTTCAAAGAATCAAATTAATCTATTAAAAAATGCAATTTCAATGTTGAAACCAAATGGTATAATACTATATTGTACATGTGCTCTGGATTTCCAAGAAAATGAACTCGTAAGTGGATGATATTTATAAGATATATTTTCTACAGGTTATTCATAATATATTAAACGAGTATAAAAATATTATACATGTACCGATAATATATGAACAAGTGATTAATGATGATAGTGACCATCACATAGTAGACATTAATATGTTCAAACCAGAAAAACGTACATTTGGGTGTGCCTTAATGCCGGATAAATCAAATTTTGGACCCTTGTATATTTGTAAATTAAAACACATTTAACCACACTACAACACAATATAAATATAATTTAATTTAAATTATTATAATATATATATTTAAAATGAATAAATATATTAAATGGGATGATTTGAAATGGCGATCATCTATACGTTGTATGATTACAGTACTGAAATATCATTCAATACTTGTATTGTCTATCATATTATTATACGTCATTTGTTCTAATATAACACATGTTTTAAATTTAAATTCCCGTATGTATACATTTTTATTTTTTATTAAATCTCTAGGACCAATTTTATATAATCTCAAGACTTTTGTTCTTACTTTATCACCATCTTATCTAACGCTCATTATATTTCTTCTAATTAATCATGTACTATTTAGGGGTAAATGACATTAAATTTTTTTATAAAAATTCTCCCCAGGCTTGTATTATTACAATTTTTATACTGAACTTTTCATTTTTCTATCCTCGTTCTTCATGGTGATTGTCATATATACAACTTCCAACATCCTCCTTCATATACATCTCGCTGGCTTCAAATCCATATTCCTATTAACTGCAGTGTATGTTTAATCCTTATGTCACTGAAAATCTTCCAGCCTCGTCCATCAATTGAAATATAGACGTCAACACCTCTCAGTATGCAATACGATTGATAAAATCAACCTGACTTTATCCAACTTCTTTACTCATCTAGTAATTGTATGTTTTACAGTTCAAATTTTATATACCCTAGGGATTTTTTCATGCGTTGACCTCTCTCGTACTCTCGTTCATCATTTATCTTCTTCTTTCATTCCTCAATTATATCCTATCGCATTCACCATTTTATAATAATTACAATGGCCCACTACATCAATTGTCTACTAGAATTGTATTCGTTTCCAATCATCTTTTATCCTTTTGGGGCGATAACACTCGATTTTCTTGGTAAATTGATCATCTCATTCCTCATAGTCTGTATAGTTTATTGCAAGTGCTGCAATTATTCTTCTCCGTAGCTTGGATCACCACATTGTATGAGCTTTATATTTACTCGATGAATAAAGATTCTACTCATTTGGTAATTTAAATGAGGGTTATACAACCTCTTACACTTACAACTTCAGGACGCATTGATTGCTAATAGTATTGATGAAATACCGATACATAACTCGCTACCGATTGATGATGAGGTATTTATACACATACCCACAACACTTACATTTAGATTTTATTAATACGTAGCTTATACAATTATAGCAAAGGTGTCTCTTGTCTCCTCTACAAGAATAAATTTGTATCAAGTCCGCCTCTAGACTTTACATGTAAAGATTATGATATCAGACGCTGTACAATGGAACCATATACAAAAATTACCCATAAAAATACATTTATAACAGATAGTCACAAGTGTAGATATCAGGTTGATGAAGTAGTTTATCGTATGCTTATTGAAAATACTAATCGCCTATGGTCTAGTTATGTAGAGTCTTGTATACAAGTCATTTCAGATTTAGAAATGAATATACATCAACTGATGAATAACCATCACTTTAATAATATCGAGGTTAAGGTCAATAAATATTTTAATATGGGTGAATATAATTCGAGATTAAATTTATTATCGAACTTAATCCCACAATTCTCAAGCCATGTTACAAGACATGTATGTTTACATTTAATCTATAGATGACTGATTGATGCATAATTGATCTATTATAATTACCCATCATTATTTATCCGTCACAATTTAACCATTATAATTCATCAGGTGTTGAATGTATTGATATTATGTATATTATACCTTCGAGGTATCTCATCTTGGTTATGTATAGCTAATATGCTGGGTTATGATACCGTTAATATTAAACAGGTTGCAAGGAACATTGTAATTTATACTGTAAGTTTTATATACGACACTCTTTATCTTCTCTTCATTTCATCATCTTCAGCTCAATTTACATAATGCTACATCGTCATTGAATAAAACTAGACTGCCATTATATATTTTCAACTACATCAAAGTATTACAATCTGATATAAACAATACATTAAAGCGTCTATCTGTATATTCTGAATCGCTTATTTATTCGAAATACGATACATCATTCGATACTTACAGAGTAATCGAGCACTTGTACACTAGACGATGACTAAATTTATTATACACTTTTATAAGTGACGAGGTCATTTATATTATAATTTCAGCACATGGCTCTATACATCGTTGTTATATAGTAGAGCAGATTTGAGATATGGAGAGTTAAATCTGTAATGGTGAGTAATAACTATGTAATATCAGGCATCAATTGAAATTTATACAGAGATTGAATTTACATAAATGATAATGAAATAAATTAATGCATAGAGTGATAAGGGTAATAGAGATGAGGAAAATGAAATGTGTAGATAATATAGTAAATGGCAGAGAGCTTAATAACGGTAACAAGTGTATAAGAGTATAATTTAATAATAACAATTAATATACATTGTTTTTAAAAGTCAGTTAAAGGATCATAATTAATTTATAATATATAACTAATGATTATTAGATTTAAATTATATGTTCATGTCCCCACCCATTGAATTATCAGATTATATAATATACACGTTTGATCATATATTATTTAATTTACTAATCATATTAATTTATAAAATTTATAGATTAATATAATCATTATATTTCAATTATAATTAATACATTGTCAAATTAATGTAATATCTATGCATTATGAGCTTTATTATATTATTTAATGGCTAACTTTAACATTGTACTATAAATTATTTAATAATGCAAATTATCATGAATGATGTGGAATCAATTAAATCATTGTTTTTTAAATACTCTATAATCATTTTACACAAATTACAAAAGTTTTTAAGTATATTATATATTCGTCAATATATTATTATATTGTATGATAAAGTTTTATTAGGTGATTCAAATTCATTTTATATCGCGTATGTTGCATTTATTTCTATTTATAATATAATTAGATTTTCATCAATGTTTATGGCATTGTTTTTGCTAATTTTTGCATACTATCGTATTTTACATTTACTGACTGTATGTTGAAGCTGATTATTTTCTATTTATTATAGGGGATACCAAATATTATCAAAATTAAGAATCAATTCAGGGCTATTGCTAAGGATCGAATAAAACGTTATCTATTAGATCGTATCATTCACGAAACTACACTATTATAATACTGAAGGTACTACATTTAAAAGAAGGACGTTACTATTATAATTCTCAAAGGACACTTTTTAATAGACGAAGACACATATCTAATTTAATTTTCCTCATTTACATGTATACGATATGAAATTATTATGTGTTGATGATTGAAACTTATAATGTACTTGACTTCATGAACATTGACTTCATACTATATAATAAACACCTCCTCAATCTTCCGTGTAACGGTTGATTTCATCTTGTATATTCTTGACAACATTATTCAATTTGAATGCTTTAGCGGTAGCTAGTGGTATTGATAAGTATTCTATACATAATTCCGGCTTTAGGAAATTTGACGTCGATATCACTTCTATACATTTATCCAAACACCATACGATACGATCTTCATTATAATAATTCAATGTATGAAACATATAAGCTGATGCTGATAATGCCTCACATCTATCTTTTATACGTGTTAAATTTAAAGAATATTTAGCAATCCTCATTGCAATTGTATTGAAATCATCAACCGGTAATATATAAATACGACTTGATAATACAGATGACATATATTTAATTAATTTCAATTGATCATTACCATTAACTATATAATCTTCATAACAATTAAATGATTTTAATAGAAAATCATTACATAATTTTGTCATTTCATCTACAAATTTATAATCATCACCACATAATACACCACATTCATTACTACTCATAGCGATCATCATTAATAATTTTATTGAAGTCTCTGGATCTATTGGTATCAATACATCTATTGAATCATTAATTATATTATATAAACATTTAATAAAATCATAATCATATGTTAATACATCAACTTTTTTTAATATTGAATTTGATATTAATTTTAAATTAGCAATTATAATTGTTGGAAGACTAAATTTCATTCTTCTACAACCACTGGATGTTATTTTATCCAGTATAGATTTATATATTTTAAATTTATCATATATATCTTTGACCTGATTTTATGAAGATGATGATCACAACATTCAACTTACATCAATGGCGTGTATTAATTTCGATACATAATATTGTTCTAGTTTTATAGATTCATAAATATCATCCGATATAATCTCTTCATATTCACAAGGTGAAGGGATGAATAATGGTGAAATGAATTGATAGAAGAGGTCGAAATTTGTAAAGTTATCCATTTTAATATTATTATACACCAATACATCAATAATAGTAAATGATAATTTCTTCTTCATTGTAGGATTTAATAGTTTAACAAGTGATTTATTATATTCAAGTTCTAGAATATTTAATGATAGACATTTTAATGGTATAGTAATCAATTTTACAATATTATATGAAGTATCACCCTCTATCACTACACCCTCGGGTATAATATCAGATAATTTTTTTACAACAGCATCTAATATAAGTTGAACATAATCTAATGAATCTGGATATAATTTCAATGTGAAATCTAAAAATGATGATTGTAGATGTAAATAGCCATTTAATTTTATTTTATTTACTACATTGGTATTTTCAACCGATTGCCCTATGAAGTGGTGATGTGATGAGATGTATCGTACCTTGTACAACCATATTTGATATATGGTTATTAAATACATTAAATAAATCATAATCCTTCAACGAAATCTAATAGTATTGAGGGTAATTTGGAAAATTTTTTCCCTGGCAAACATACACTATTTGATGAAATATAATCTGATAATCTAGACATTAATGTAATGATAATAGATATACCGTCATCTATAATGTGATTAATTAAAGAGATGAGATATACCAGTTTGAATATATGATGTACAAGCTAATAATATTTCATTTATAGTATATAAATGAAATTCATCACTAAATGCTTGGATCAGACAATCGAATAAATACTCTTGTGCAATAGAATCATTAATATTTTTAATCTCATCTAATAACATAGGTAATGCAGTATTTGAATAAAAATTTAAATCTACACCATCTAGCTGTGTTATTCTTACTAAATTTGCACCAACTAATAATCCAAGATCAATACGTTGTTGATCGATATGTTTTTTATCTAATGAACTTAATCTTACCCATAATTTAATAGATTGTGAAAAATTATTCATTAAGAAATTAAATGAATCTAAAAATCCATTATCATTATCACCTTCTGGTAATTTATCTTTACACATTTGTATTAAATAATATCTTAAAAATAAACCACGTATAGGATTTTGTATACCTTTACATAATTCACTTATATCATCTAATATTTCTTTAGATGATACCTTTTTACTCTTAATATAATGTGATCCAACCATTATTAATAAATATAATCTAGGTAATATACATGTTGCTTGTTGTACTGATTCATATAATTCTGTTATGATATCCGTTTTTTTATTCTGTTCAGCTATAAAATCTGATAGATATTGTAATTCATTAAATACTTTCATATATAATTCATAATAACGTGATGGAGTTATAGATGATATCCTCAATTCTGATATTATATTCGATCCATGCTTCATAGCATTACATAAATCCTCAGATTCCTATAATAATATATATTATCAATATAAATTAAATATACAATTGATTTTTTCATGTAATATGATTGTTCCTTTACAAAAAATATAGCTTCGTCTAATAATTTATTTTGGTCAATAGCTGATGTGCTATTAGACACTGAAACAACGACATCTGATGACATTTTATAAATATATATAATTATAATCTCAATTATTATAATACATTATAGAAATTTATTGTTAAGTAATAATGTATCTACACATCCCTATATTAATATATAGACATCATTTGATTATAGTATATATTATACTCTTGTATTACTACAATGGATATTAATTCTAATGTTGTTCAAACTAATTTAAAATCATTTGCTAAAATTGAATGTTTACGTAATTCAGCATTATCTTCAAATCCTATGATTTATGATAGCTATGCATATCTCAACTTAAATCTGAACCAATTTCTGTCTAATATATCAGAAGATATATCACATTTACCAAATGCTATATATAAACCGCGAATATATATTTATATGAATGACAAATTAGTATACATGAGTAAAATATTGGATTTTAGGAATGATTTATTTAATGAATCTATAAGGTTGAAAATATATTCCCCTAATACAATCGTTACACTTAAGCTGTATGAATGTGAAGAATATAGTTTGCTTAACAATGTTGATGATGAAAAAATAACTACAATTCTATCATCTGAAACTAATAATAAATTATTGTTATCATGGGTTGATTTAAATATTAATCTATTGTTACCTAATAAAGAATATAATGCGATATGTTCCTTTAAATCCAATCCCTCTTTTGTATCATTCAACCCTGGTGGATTGCTCACATATCCCGTTAAATCGAATGCTCCTAACATATTCAATGATAAAGTATGTTCATACTGCAAAGTTTGTCTATTGCTATCACATCGATGTCTCTCGGATCAATCTAATCTAAAATCTGTTGATCACTACTTTGATTATAATATAATTAAAGGCAATATACGACACAAGGATAAACCAAAGAACAAATGTAAATCAAACATCAATCATGATATTCATGATGAACAATCTGATATTCAGGATCCATCATCTTCAACTGATGGAAGCTCCTCTACTGTAGTCGGAAAATTAGATACTCATGACCTTGAAGAGTGTAAATGTCTTCATTTAAAAGACTTAATTACTAATGATGTATTCTGTTTAAAATGTAATAATTATGAATTGTGTTGTAATCACTCGTTGGATTATTATTATGTATCGGTCAACTTTTCATTAAAACCGACATCATGTGATATAACACCCTCTACTGAAATTTTATCTGCAATGTTAACACCGTATATATCTCCTAGCAATGATTTATCACTCTTGACAATATTTGATAGATTATACCAAAATTATTATTATTTGAAACATATATATAGTAAAATGTAAGTTGGCCTAGAAGAATTTATAATTTTACAGAGCCGTTAATCTTAATGTCGCCAATGCGACTTTCATCATTCCAATTTTATTATACGGTATAATATACCACAGAATATTTTTTGCAGTGTTATTTTTCATAATGGTACGTTGCAACACATCGAATTAATATTAAATTAGTCTTTTATGTTTTATAAATTAAACTGTACGATAGTTGAATTAGATAACTCGAGTGTTAAAACACCCTTTGAAAAATTGGATTATGTCGATGATAGATTTAAATTGGCCATGGAGCAAATTTATAGAAACAATCTCAACATACCACATCATGTCATAACGGATGATGTTAAAATATACACAAAATTGCATAAAAGCTATATCAGACGTGAAAATATCGCTCTAAAGTGTGTTTTATCTATATTCAATAGTACAGACATGTATTCATTTAAGAAACAATTGCAAACGTTAATGTATTTATCGGATTCAATAGTTAACTTTATAAATGGGTTATTAGTGTTAATCAAATATTATGGCATAGTCATATCATTATTACTTGGTCTATTAGGTTTTATGAGTGTAATTTGTCCGACGGTATTGATCGTTGTATTAAAGCTGTTTTTCATCATCATATTGAATATTATATTTTGTATCAATCATAAATATATGGAATATTTTATAAAAATTGTAAAATATTCTATTCTATACTTCATTAATTCACTCCATAGAGATGAATGGTACTTAAATCAATGACGTATCAATTTCTCTTACTTATAAGCTGTTCTACAATCGTCATATTTAGTTTAGTCGGATCGGCATCGTTTTTCATAATATCCTTCTTCTCTTTATATATTCTATACTCTAGTTTGAAATATTCTTTAAGCATATAAAAATAACTACTTGCGATAACAGCACATAGACAGACCTGAATATATAATATTACCATGTAATAAAACAAACACGATAGTTTATTCTATTAAAAATTTTAAAACTTGTAACCATAATAAATTATATATAATAAAATATAGTGATCAATTGGGTATATTATATATATAAGTTTATTTAAAATGTATTAAAAATGTCTTCCGGTGGTTATAAGCATCCATCATCAGCCACCTCTAATTATTATATGCCCGGGGTAACTAGAGAGTAAGTTTATCCCGTTCATATATATAATTATTTAGGTTACTTGCATATACGAGGTCTGATATTGGTTTTGTTGACGCTTCTCCGTCAGAGTAAGTTTTTTAAACGACACTTATATTATTTCTAGCCCTTTTGGAAAACCACCTCCTGGATATGTACCAGGAAGAGGAAGAGGTGCCACTAGTTTTGCTGGAGGGGTGTCGAGAGATGATGCCGCTGATGAAAGTGATATAGCTGAATTAGAGGAATCTTCAGGATTAAACTGTGAAAATGAACAACTTTTTAAAGATGCAGAATATGACGAAGACGATAGACAGGCTGATTTAATATACGAGTCCATTGATTCACGTATGGATGAAAGAAGAAAATCACGACGAGAAGATAAATTAAAACAAGAAATTTCAAAGTTAAGAGATGAAAGGTATTATAATTTATTAATTTATTTAATTGATTTAGACCTACAATACATCAACAACTTGCTCAGTATAAGCGTGGCTTAGCGACATTGACCAAAGGTAATACTAGTATTTTATTATATCATATTTTAGATGATTGGGAATCTATCCCTAATATCGGAGATTATTCATTAAAAAGGAAACAGCAAAAGAAGCAACAATTATATACACCTGCTCCTGATAGTCTATTATATACTGCTAGAAGTTCTATGCAATCAGATTCTAGTATAGGTACATCTACACCTCTAGGCATAATGGGTGGTATAACTCCTATTGGTCTTAAAACATCAATGGGTTTAAGAACTCCATCCGGTAATACTTCTTCCCTAAATGATCTTGGAGAAGCTCGAGGTGCCGTATTATCTATAACACTTGATAAGGTTATGGATAACGTGTCTGGACAAACTGTTGTAGATCCTAAAGGTTATCTAACAGACTTAAATGCAATGAATGTATGCCGACATATCATTTCATTTATATTAATTCAGAGTGATATCGACTTATCTGATGTAAAAAAGGCTCGTACATTATTAAAATCTGTAATTAATACCAACCCTAAACATGGCCCTGGTTGGATTGCTGCCGCTAGATTAGAGGAAATAGCTGGTATGTTGTATATTTTATATGTATAATTCTTCAGGTAAAATTGACGCTGCTAGGGAAATCATAGCACAGGGTTGTAAAAATTGTCCTGATAAAGAAGACGTGTGGTTGGAGGCTGCTAGACTTGAAAAACCAGAATTTGCAAAATCTGTATTAGCCAAGGCTATTAAAACTATACCCTCATCTGTATGTTAATTAATTGAATGAACTTATTTATTAGGTCAAATTATGGATTGAAGCTGCTAATCGTGAATCAAATGAAGATGATAAAAAGCGTGTATTACGCAAGGCTCTCGAGTTCATTCCCAACTCTGTGAGGTTATGGAAAGAGGCTTTATCACTTGAAAATGAAATCAATGCATATATTTTATTAAAAAGAGCTGTTGAATGTATACCTGATTGTGTAGATATGTGGCTGGCTTTGGCACGTTTATGTCCGTATGAAGAAGCTCAGAAGGTTTTAAATGAGGCCAGGAAAAAAATACCTACAAGTATTGATATATGGATTACTGCTGCAAAATTGGAGGAATCTAATGGGAATTTTGATATGGTATTTACATCATTGAATTCTATCGTTATATATTTAGATTGAGAGAATTATTACTCGTGGTTTGGAGAATTTATCTAAAAAGGGTGTCATTCATAATAGATCAAATTGGTTGAAGCATGCTCAGACTTGTGAATCTAAGTCATTTATTAAAACAACTTGTGCTATAATAAAGGTTTGCTATAATCATCTACATATTTCATTTCATTAGGCTACTATGATGATTGGCGTTGATGAATCTAATTGTAAGCATACATGGTTGGATGATGGTGAAAAATTCATCGAGAGTGGCTCATATGAATGTGCTAGAGCGATTTACAAGAATGCTATTGATAGAATGAAGAATAAAAAATCTTTATGGTTAGCATTGGCTGATTTGGAGAGTAAACATGGTACACCTGAAGCATTAGAAGAAGTATTAAAATCTGTATGTTTATGTAATAAATTAAATTAAATAATTATAGGCTGTTGTTTATTGTCCTAAATCTGAGATTCTATGGTTGATGGCTGCTAAACAGAAGTGGTTGCAAGGAAATGTTGATGCTGCTCGTTCCATATTAGCTACAGCATTTAATCATAATGAAAATGTAGAGGCTATATCATTAGCTGCTGTAAAATTGGAAAGAGAACACGGTGAATTTGAACGTGCTAGGAAGTTGTTGGAACGTGCACGATCTCAATGTAATACTAAAAAGGTATTCATTGTATTTAATTTATATTACATTTCAGGTTTGGATGCAGAGTGTACAATTAGAACGACAATTAAAAAATTATGATCGCGCGTTCCAAATTGCTGAACAAGGTCTTGAAATCCATAGATATTTTGATAAACTATGGATGATATCAGGCCAGTTGAAGCTAGAAGATCCATCTCATGATACAGATGCATCAATGATGATGTATAATAGAGGTTTGATTCTATAATTATTTCATTCATATTATTTAGGATTAGAATTATGTCCATGGAGTGTTAACCTATGGTTATTGACCATTGAATTACAAATTGAACTATCAGATTATACTAGGGCTAGGGCTATCGTTGAAACAGCCAAGACTAAAATAAGATCTATTGCAGGTTCACATATTAAAAGGTCTAGTAATACTGCCATATTGCCACAAAAATCATTATCTAATAATGAACTGCTGAAAATGGCTAAAATCGCAATGGATAATAATGATGATGATCATTTAGTTGAGTCAATGATTGATAAAGTTATGTCTCAGTGTGATTTAATATGGTTGAAGGGTATTGAAATAGAGAAGTTGGCTGGTAATAATAATAATGCGTATTTCTTAATGTCTAAAGCATTACAAGAGTTACCAGAGTCTGGTATATTATGGGCGCATTCGATTTTTATGGAAGAGAAGTCATCACAGGTTTATTTTATACTGCATTTATAATGTTTATGATATTCAGAACTCTAAAGTTGTTGATGCACTTAATAAATGTCCAAATTCGCCAGAAGTTGTTCTAGCAGCTGCTAAATTATTCTGGACTGATAAAAAACTAGTTAAAGCTAGGAAATGGTTTCAAAGAGCAATCGCATTAGATGATACAAATGGGAATATATGGGGTTTGTGTATGGATTTAAATTAAATTATTTTTTAGGTACATTTGTAGCGTTCGAATTAGATTGTGGTGATGAAAATAATATTAAAGATGTAATAAATAAATGTACACAAGCTGAACCTAATAGAGGATATGAATGGTGTAAAGTTGTTAAAAAGGTTGAGAATTGGAGCTTAACATATCCACAAAAGTTATATGTATACATTAAACAATATTATCCTAATGTATTACGTAATGAAGAAGAATTATCAAGTGAAGTCTTATCAGTATTAAAACCGGTATTATGTAAGGAGGAAGTCGAATGAATATCATTTACACTACTTTTTTCATCCTATATAATAAATATTAATTACAAGTATAAATTTACATTGTCAACGTCGACACGTCCAACATTAATTTTCGATGCCAAGTTATTATACATGTTATCCCACCAATTATCCCATTGATTATCGACTGGTACAGTGGCTCCAATCTATATCATTACAATAATTAAATGATAAACAAACTCCACGTTTATCAGTTACATTTTCAAGAGATATCACATTTACATTACCATCCTCCGATTTACCTAAGCCTTTACCTCTAGGAAATCGTATAATAAAGTCAAATCAACGTACTCTTTCCAACCATATTTAGATAATATAGATGCACCTATTTTTGATACATATTTATTACAAGTCGAAGATGAAGAATAATTAACTGATTGTTGATTTTTAAAATTGTCTTCATGTGAATTAGACATGTTAAATGCGATGTAATTTATATACAGTTTAATATGAATGTCTATATACCACACAATGACATGTAACATGGACTCTATTATTCTATTTACAATAACAATTTTCATCAAAAATCCTAATAAACTTATATATTATCGCATTTTAATTATAAATTATAATGGAATCTTATGCTATACATCTATTAATATTCAACTTGATTGGTATTTATAATGATTGACTTATTAGTAGGATACTTTTTAAAATATAATAATATATCTAATGATAAAATCAATATATCAGGGAATATCAGATTGATGTATGTTTATAATAAATTAAAATCAATTATATATTAGATTCTACGCAATATTGATTTATGAATTGATTCAGTCGTTTCTATTTCCTTCCATTTCTAATCTATCACTTTTTTTAATTTTTCACGATAACATATTCGTATGTTTACTATATATTATATCAAATTTCTTTAGGTAAGTAGAATAGCGGCACTTAATCATGTTGGTTCTGCTATTGCTGGATTATTTGGATTTATATTATCCTATATGAAACTTACAAAATGGTTGTATAAGACTCCATTTATATCAACTATATTCATATATATTCATATAAGTATGTTTTTATTATTGAATATATCACTTTTTTAGTTGTATATGATTTATATTCGCAATCTAATAATAAAATATTCCATGCTATTTGGCATTTGACTTATCACATTTTATGTTCTATTATGAACATTTCGCTAGTAAATTTACTTGTCTTATCAATTAAAACAGGTATTTACTATTATATTTCATGTAATATCAATTAGGTGATAAAGGTCCATATTTCATAATTTATAATATATTGATGAAGATTGGTCATATATTAGGACCATTAATACATTTGTTGATGAACTGTCTATTTAAGTGGCCAAACTTTGAGAAGTTTCACGGTTTATTAAACTGTTATAATATCAATTATACTAATGCTTTTATCACTGTACTTTCATTACTTAAGGTTTGTTTATGTAGTAGTCATATAAAAAAAATATAGTTGTATGTTACAATGGGATTAGATGACCCCAATCGAGACTATGCACTTGTACCAAAGGATTCTCAATATTCTATTGATGATAAAGTTGAAATGAAATACGTTTATGATTCAAAACGTTATTCACGAGTACCTATTGTCATATTTCTTACGAATGTCTTTGTTACAATCGGTGCAGGTATATTCGTTTAATTATATTCTAAATTCGATAGGTATATCAATAAGGTTTATGGATATTTATTTGTTGAAAAAATTTAATGTCGATTATACATTTTTTTGGTTGGCATCATTGTTAATCCCTATATTAACAAGTTTAATTTTACTTGGTATGTCAATTTTATATATAATTTCAAACCTACAGTTATGAACTCTAAACAAAAGTTATATGGCAAGATGTCTGTAGTATTTGTATCATATTTTATTTCATTGATGTAAGTTTATTTTATTAATTAAATGTTACACTTTAGATTCTTATATATATTCATTTATAATAATGATAAGAAAACAGTATTAGTTGCTTATATACTAAGGTAATATGAATAAATATCTTAAATATTACAATGATAGGTCTGTATTTCAAAATGCTCCGAGTCCTATCAAGACATCAATGATTATACAATGCAGTAAAATATCTTCGGCTGGATATTGGTTATCTGCGGATTACATAACTAGAATAGTATTTGCGATAACAGGATTGATTGGCGGTATAATTGTGGAATCATATGGATATCAAGCATGTTTCCTTATTACCGGTATGTATCTATGAATTAAAATACTTATCAACAGGTTTGATTTATACTACAACTACGATGATATTGTTACCGTGTTCATTTATCTATTCTGAATTATAATCTTTTAACATAAATTATAATTTTATAGTGTAATGTTATTATTTATATATTATATATTAAATTATAATTATTTGTTTATAAAATGTTGCAAACTAGTGGTATTGGATCAGATTTAAATCATTTGTCGGCATCTCAGAGGTCTGCAGTGTTGAATAAACTTAATCAAATACAATATCAAGACACGATGGATACTTATAATGGTCTTGTTGAAAGATGTTTTAATGAATGTATCACAGGTTTTAGATGTAAAGAATTGGATAAAAAGGAAACAGAGTGTGTTGAATCATGTGTCAAATTGTTTTTCGACTTTTCTCAAAGAGTTGGTGTCAGATTTGGTGAAAAACAAACAGTATTATAATAGATTAATTAATTGAAATTATATTTATTTAAATTGTAAAACTGTCTATCAATTATATCATGTCTTTTAATGTCAGAATTCGTTAATTTTTTGATGTAACTTGGTATATGAATATATTTATACGATTTTTCATTAGCGCCTGCAACAATGTCAAGTTTGAAATCAACTATCTTCTCTATAGAAACAATAATATTGTTTGATTCCAACAATTCCTTCAGTCTATTCTCTTCTATTTTGTATATTCCAATATCTTCAGCGATGTAACCAAGTCTATTGATGTCGTTATATAATGAGCTCAATTCCTCATGTTTGAAAATGAATCTAGGGTCTATGATTTCATTAAATAACATATTAAAACATTCTTCGTGTTTGTAATCCAATTCAACGTATGCGTGTATTAATTTCGATACAATCATTGAAGTTATATCATCTGATTTATTTAATATCTCATTTGACAATTTTGATAGCATTTTATCTATTGATGTGTTATAGTAGAGAAAATTGGCATAACATTCTACTATCCACAATAGTGTATGTATTTTAGCATCACCTAAAAACGTTGAGTTTCCTTCAGAATTTCCATGTAATATTGGAATTGTTAATAATAATGATTGATTTTCAATTATTTCTTTATTGTATTGTTCGGAATCATCTTTATTGACTTCATCTATGGTATATATAAGTGTATGATTGAATATACCTTTACGATTTAAGTTAGAGAATCGAACATGTGAATGGGAGTCTATAAATTTATTCGGTACATAGTCAGGCATTATAGAATTAATATAATCAGCAATGGTTGATAATAATGATTCGTTTTTAATATTCAAAACTGTTAAAGATCGTAATATCATACCAACTTCATCACATGTGTATTGATTCGTATATAACTCTAAATGCTTGGTACAGAAATAAAACAAAGATCCATGTAAATGACCAATCTATAGATCAATATTATAAACATCGACTACATACTTTTCCATATGAATATAAAATCGATGCAATTGCTCTTGGATATAATTCTAATGATTGTATCCCAACGTGTTCAGCGATCTTATTTAACAGTTCAGATTTCTGTATATATATAAACTATCATTAAAAAATTTACCTTGACTAGAATTCTAGATAGTGATGATGATAATAAGCATAATGAATGTATATCCAAATCTTTAATTCTCTTTGAAATGATCTGAAGATTATCATTAATTATATTTTTACTTACATTAGATAAATGCGATATTATATTACTGGATAAAGTGTGTTTAGATAATGCTGATATTAAAAGTACTAATGATAATGAATTAATATTAGATTTACTATCAGTTCTCTTATATACTTCACTCTCTATTAATGATAACGCATGTTTATGATTACAAAAGTTCAATTTCGACAGTGCATTAACACTAAGTGAAAATAATTTGTCGTCATAAATATCCAGTAACTTTAAGAATTGACATGACAATACTGTAAGTATTTTATAATCTAAATGATTAATAAGCTTAGAATAAGATGAAAATATCAGTGTCATATCAAATGGTGTTAATTTATTTACACATTTATATAGACTGCATTCAATTAAGTAGTATAAATTTTTATTATAATAACCTAAATTTGTATATGAATAGAATATTGATGAAATATCTGATGGTTTCATTGTTTGTAAACGTAATGATATTTCAGGTAACATTAACTGGAATAGAAAATGATTCTTAAATTGTAATATAGAAAATGTTTTTAATATTATAGAAATTTGATCAGAAGATAATATTTTTATATATTGATTCATCTTTGATGATATCAATTCCAATAATATACGATGTCTATATTTCATATAACCATATGAATATAATATTGAACACAATTCCTTTATATTTAATTCATCTAATATATCAATCAAATCTGTAGTATATTTCCTCCATAATTCAATATTAGTTTGTCCGGATCTTGCAGCTTTATAAATATCAGTTACAATATTTTTATTAAATTTATATAATGTTGAATAAGAATTAGTATAATTGAATGTATTTAATTTATTTACTTGTACAAGTATACCGGATATATTATATTGATGAAGTAACATATACCGATTTTCTAACGTTGATAGTATATAAAATTTACATCTATTGACCATTGGTATCTTTGATATCATTTATTGAAAATAGGTCATAAGAATATAAAGGAAGTGATTCATTTCCACCCCAGTTTAAAAATATATTGTCTATATGGTTTTTAAATTTCTTATCTTCGATATGAAATTTTATTACATTATCAAGTACACTATAATTTAATTATAAATTCATTATCAAACATACATATTAACATTATCTATAATATCATTAGATGACATTGATGACATAGCTACTTTAACAGTTCTAAATAGTTATAATGATAATATGGTCAACATACACGCAAGAACCATTCGTTAATTTATAATAAGTAGAACAGATTGAATCGTTAATTGTTTTGCTTAAATTTGTTTTAGAGAATGTTATACTTATAGGTAATCTAAGTGATATAATTTTAATGTAATATACAACATACTTCTTTTTCTCTATAAAATATGAACCAAGTAATGATGGCAAACTAGGAGCTATTGATTTATCACATAAAAAAAGATCAAAAGAATTACAAAGTAAACGTTTATCTTCATAAGATTTATATTTCTTACGTAATTTAGAAACGCCAATAACCTATTAATATATAAATTTATATTTGTATATATACCTTTTTTATTTCCGGAATTTTTAATTGTGTGAAAAAATATTTCCAGTCTTTCTGAGGATCCTTTACAAATACACAAACATCGCGTCCAGAATATATTGAGTGTTTTAATTTACTATAATTGATTATAATTTATAACTGTAAACATACATCTGTAAAGGTTTAACATGGACCTCAGTATTTATTTTGTGTAATGAAAACTGCAAATATACAGGTTTACCAGCGGAATCCTCGAGTAAATTTGGTACTTTCACTTGTTTATCCAATTCGTCACGTTTTTTGAATGAATTTATAACATTTTCCAGTAAAGAGTTGTCGATTGTAATGTTTTTATTATCTAAACATGATCTTCCCTTAATCAATAAACGTTCTTTAACAGTTGATTTTTTTTTAGATTCGTCACTCTTTATAACCTTTTTCAATTTCTCATCAATAGATTTAGTTTTTTTAATTTTATTGTAGCGATATAATTTAGAGATTGCCATGTATATTGATTATTAAGTAAATTGTAAGAATTATAGATTTAGATATTATATTATTAATATATACTATATATTATAGTAAATATGTACAAGAATTTTGTATTAATTAATAATATATATAAACAATAAATAAACTAGAGACATCTATAAATGATAATTAATAAATAATATTATATTAAAGTGTAATTATAAACTATTAATGTTCAACAACATCAATGTCATTACACATAGTCGTTAATATAGTGTAATATTATATTATATATCATAAATGATATTATTTATAAATATTATCATTCAATTGTATTTATATAATTTTGTTATATCATTAAGATATGATGAAAAGCCCGTTCAATCATATTTCGATCTAAATTTACACAAAGTCGACCTGTTCTCTGAAAATGAATTTCTTAGAATTTTTAGTCTTAAAAACACTTCTAGACTTACACCTTATTTTTTTAATGATAAAAATGTCATTTCATCAGATATCTCACTCAATATCGATTGCACATCCCAAATGTGGACTACCTATTACGGGAAAATTGTTATAGGTTTGTCTACATATAATCAACACACATTGATTATAGGATCTAACAACGATGTTGACAATACATTCAATGTGTTATTTGATACCGGTTCATCTGTATGTTCATATAAATTTATACATTTTATTAATAGGAGTTTTGGTTGCTCAACGATTCATGGTATTTATATAATTTCAAATTTAATATTTTCAGTGTTACTAATCAATGTATAAATCATAAAAGGTATCATATTTCAAAAGATTGGACTCCTATGCGTGATAATAATGATAATTATGTACCCATTAATATAAAGTATTTATCTGGTGATATTAAGGCTATTGATGGTTTGTTTATTTCATTCCATATTCTATACATTAGGTACGACAACTATCAATTTAATGAATGGTATCATACTAAAAAATGTTAATGTTGGACTTGCGGTATGTTCATAGTACAAATAAATTTAAATAATAGACGTCTGTAAACATTCCTATATTTAATCAAGTAAAATGGGATGGTATAGTTGGCTTGGGTTTTATTACTGAGGAAATGAAAAATCGTGGATCTCAACCCATATTTGAAGCCATTATGAAAAATAAACATCTTTTCCCGGGTTTTAAATGTCAAATTTCATACTATGTTTCAAAAAAAAGTTCGTGTACCATTATTTATTTATTTATTGTAGGTGGTAATATTACCTTTGGTGGAATCAATCCAATATACAAAAGGAATCCTGAAGATGTTGTCATGTATGTTGATTCAATTAATTTTATAATTTCTTAGTTGGTCGCCTGTTGTTGATGATACATCTTATTGGACATTGAGATTGAACAAACTTTATTTAAAATATCCTCATTCATATAATGAGAATAACATAATATTATCTGAACAGATTCTCGGAGCAATAGATGGTTTGTTTCATTTAATTTTTTAATATATTCCTTTAGATGTCAAGGTTATAATGGATACTGGTATGAACTAAATATATATAACATTAATTTATAGGTACATATTTTATTTATGCGCCAAAGGTAATTCATAGTATATTTAAAGTTTATATGATAGGAATTATCGATATTACTAAGCAAATTACACAATGAAAACTGTATAAACATTCATAAAATGCCTACATTTACTTTTGAATTGCATAGTAACAGGGGATCGGGTATTTTTATTAGGTATTATTCAATAATAATTAGGCGTTGTGCTGGAGCTAAATCCCGAAGATTATATACTAAACTACAATGATTTAAACGGTAATAAAAGATGTATATTGGGAATTATAAGCGATGAACAACAACAAGTGAGTTGAACCGTCTGCAAACATATAAACAACAGGAACTCGGTATTACCGCTTGGACATTTGGAGAGGTAAGAAATGTACAAAATGGTTATATATTCCGAAGGTTTTTTTAAGAAAGTACTATACCGTCTATGATTATGAGGAGAAACAAGTGGGTTTTGTACCCAGTAAAAGGGAATAATGGATATACACATCGCATAAATACTTATATACAATTAATGTATTTAACTTTTTTATAAATAAATATATTTGGACAGTTGTTTACGGTATAAATGTATGGAATATCTAGTTCTGGGAAAATTCCCGGTGAGGTGTAACCAATGAAAAAATTGAAGGGGATAAATCCAAACGATTGATTTATATATAGTATAGAATGGAATATATAAAATACTATAAAAAATAAATGAATTGTCATGGACATAAATGGCACCTTTATGCTATTGTATAATGTCTGGGGTGATTATATAGTATATTGTGTATATACTAACGTCATTTATTTTGAATTTGATAATAATTGCTTCAGACATTAACCCGCTCTTAATTGCATAATATTATTTCAATATTAATCTAGTTATCATTCACTAGTTAATATAAAGTCATAGTATTTGCGCACAACATATGATTAAATTGTTTCTACGTTATAGAAATGGTTTTATAAAGCCTAATATTTTAGGTTTGTATTATTTCATCATATATTTGAATCATATTCCAATCGTCATTGATTTTGCCTTTACATGATATATTTTCATGTACCTGTAATTTTTACTATGTAACTTGACTAATTGATTTAATTAAATGCTTTAATATAATGGCTCCAAAGGGATCACATATAAGGAAACAGTGTGATTTTACTAAATTGTATGTTTTTATTTATATTTTTATCATGTTTTAGATTAATGGCCGGGTACGATTTGGAATTAGTTAATGGTAGTACTCAAGAATTCAATGTAACATTTCATGGTCCGAATGGGAGTATGTTTTTTAAACGTTATATATATATATTATTATTTAGCTATTTATGAGGGCGGTGTATGGCAGGTTCATGTTATATTACCTGATGATTATCCATTTGCATCTCCTTCTATTGGATTTATGAATAAAATGCTCCATCCTAATGTCGATGAATCTTCTGGTTCAGTATGCTTAGATGTTATAAATGAAACCTGGACTCCTATATATAGTATGTTAATTGTGTATTATTATATTATATTATAGGTTTGGTTAACGTCTTTGACGTTTTCCTTCCACAGTTATTAACATATCCCAATCCCTCAGACCCACTTAATAATGAGGCGGCAGCACTTTTAATGTTAGACAAAACATCTTATGAGGAGAAGGTTAGAGGTATGTATCATAATTTTTTATTTACATTTGTTCTAGAACACGTACGTCTACATGCAAGTAAAGAACTATGGGAAAAAAGAAGGAGCATATCTACAAAGGAATCTGATGCAGAAATGAACTGTGATGATATTAGTGATGTAGTTAGTTCCATAGATGATGACGAATTGGACAATTTTTGATGATCAATTTTAAATTTTAGTTATATTAGGACGTGTGCTTCATATTTAATAATCATCTTAATCGCACATCCTTTTTTAATCCAGAAATAGTTGGATTTAATTTCACTTGTAATCCTAATAAAATTTTAATATTGTAAATTAAACTTTATAGTGATATTTACTGTGACTATCTGTCTTGTCTTACACACTAAATATAAACATCACAATTTGATTTTGAAATGAGGAAGCTTTTTCCTCATGAAAAACGGCTTAGAGAGTTAGTTGATTTGAATATTATTCGTATTTTTGTGGAATCGTCCACGAAAATTACATATTAACATTATATACTATAGGACATATGCTGACACTTCTGATGTACAAGAGCAACAAATGTTTGTTCTATATATTTGTAATTTATAAATTATCGTTTAGACAATACACGTCAAATGTATGCTTGATTCGTGCACCTCTACTTAGCATACTTAAAGTTGAGGCAGGTCCCCCTGTCTTGTTGAGACCGTTCAAAAGCCCGTTAGAAGGTCACACACCTGGTACAAAATTTTCATTATTTAATAAAAATTATTAGGTGTGAGTGCCGAATCTCAGAGGAAGACGCTTGGATGTAGAATTCGGCCTGGGACAAAAACATTTTTGAAAGATTTCAGATTTAGTTCACTCCAGTCTACTGAAGAATCACTAGAAAACCTTCCTCCTGATAATCCATTGACCTTGTATACATCACCTCCAGAAGATGAAGTATCTGTCACTATTAAGGTCGATTCTATGTTATCCAGGTATTTATTAATGTCTCATAAATTCTACTGTTAGATTCTTACGGGATCATCAAAGACAAGGAGTACAATTCATATTTGATTGCTTAATGGGTTTTAAAGAATTCAATGGGCAAGGATGTATTCTCGCTGATGATATGGGTACATATTAATAATAATTATTATATAGTATAGGTCTTGGAAAAACTCTTCAGAGTATTACCGTGATGTGGACATTGTTAAAACAGGGTTTAAATAACAGACCAGGTATTCGTAATATCAATTGATTATAATTATATGTAGCTGCGAGAAAATGCGCAATTATATGTCCGGCCAGTTTAGTTAATAACTGGGAGAGTGAAATTAAAAAATGGCTAAGAGGAAAATGTCCTTGTACCGCTGTAGCAGAATCTAGTAGAGAAAAGGTTATCTCTCAATTTGAAGGATTTAAATATGATAATAATGTATGTTAAATATAATATCATTATAATTTATAGTCCCGTGTTTTAATATCATCATATGAAACATATCGTATGCATTGTTCAAGATTGGAAGGTGTACCAATCGATTTACTAATTTGTGATGAGGCTCATCGTATGTTTAGAAGATTACAAAATAACTATTGCAGGCTTGAAAAATGATAAAACTAGAACATCAGTAAGCATATCATCTTCAACTGCCAAAATGAGGTTAATGCTAAGTGGTACACCAATTCAGGTAATTGACTCATTTTAAAATATTAATTTATAGAATGATCTTAATGAATTCTACTCTTTAATATCATTGTGTAACCCTGATGTGTTAGGAGATGTTAATGATTTTAGAAGGATCTTTGCTGTATGTTAATAGTGAGATAATTAATTATCATTCAGAACCCTATTTTAATTGGTAGAGAACCAGATGCAACTCCAGAGCAACAAAAATTGGTAATTATATTCATTTCTTCAAATTTACTATCAATAGGCTTCCGATAGGCTTGCTGAATTGTCACATATAACTAATCAATTTGTTTTGCGCAGAACTAATGTTTTGTTAGCTAAAGTTCTGCCACCAAAAGTAATTCTGGTATGTAATTTGTTAATATTATTATAAAATATATAGAATGTCTTCTGTAATTTGTCAAAAAAACAAAATTATATATATAAGGCCTTTGTCAGTTCCAAAAGGTATTTTTAAATTTGATTCGACATTAAATGTTTAGATGGAGAAATATGTTAAAAGAAGACGGTGTAACTAGTAGGTCACTAAGTGCTATTCAATCATTAATGAAATTGTGTAATCATCCGTTCTTACTAAAACGTGGTGGTGTATTGGTATGTGTTATTTGTATATAAATATATTGTTTAGTCATCCCCTGATGTTGATAAATGTCTTGAGAGTATAGAAAATAGCAATAAACAATTAAATAAACACAAGTGTTGTAGATGTGATTTATCTGGAAAAGTTTTAGTTGTATACAGATTATTATATCACATTAGAAAAAATACAAATGATAGGGTTGTTATAATAAGTAATTATACCCAAACATTGGATTTATTTGAAAGGTTATGTAGAGAGTGTAATTATCCATTTGTGAGACTGGATGGTACAACAACAATTAAAAAGAGGCATAATCTTGTTACGGTATTTATTTTTGATGTTTAAAAATTAATTTATAGACTTTTAATGACCCTTCCACAAATAGTTTTATATTTTTATTAAGTTCAAAGGCTGGTGGATGTGGTATAAATTTAATTGGTGGTAATAGATTGGTATTATTTGATCCAGATTGGAACCCAGCCAATGATAAACAGGTATGTTTGTTGAACTATTATTACATATTATAGGCCCTTGCACGTGTATGGAGAGATGGACAAAAAAAAGTTTGTTATATTTACCGTCTCTTTAGTACCGGAACTATTGAAGAGAAAATATATCAGGTAATGTCAAAATATTACAATTAATACATTACATAGCGTCAAATATGTAAAGATGGATTAAGCTCGATGCTTGTAACAGATGGTACTAACGAATTGAAGGATAGTTTATCTGGAGAATATCTTAAGAATTTATTTGAATATAAAGATACTATACTTTCTGACACACATGATTCTATCGATTGTCGTAGATGTGATAAGACTGAAGGTAAATGCGTTGTTTATATCACAATAATTACTTAGGTTCTAAAAATTTTGTCCCGCAATTGGAGGATTTTGTTGAAGATGGTATGTTAATTAATTATAAAATGTATTATATTTAGATTTGAATACATGGGCGCACCATTCGGATTTAACTACACTACCTGATGAATTCCTTTCCAAAGCTGCCCTAAATAATGAGCCAGTACCTCAGTATCAAGATATTGAAATAGATGCTGACTTTGTACCAATATCATTTGTTATGAGTTGCAGGATTGAATTCAATGAAAATGCAAACACACAAAAACCTGTCAAAGAAGTCAGCAGTAAAGAAAATGATGCCGTAAAAGCACCTGCAAAGGTATATTCATGTGAATATATTTATCATATTAATAGAAACTTGTTAAACAAGATACTGTTACAACTGCATGTGATGCTGATAGCGATGAGTACTCAGCAAGTAGTGATTTTATCGTGTCAGATGATGTAGACGATTGAAAATAGATGTATGGAATCAATTGTTTGGTTTACCACCAGGTACAAGCATTGCTATATAGTTACCATTGACTAAAGCATCTTTTAACTCTGTTGTATTCGTACCATCTGCTGTAATAGAGTATTCGACGACGTCCTCTAACACCTGAATATGTGTAAATATAAAATGACAGGAATCTTACCATGTTCATATAGTCATCGAAACTTCTCAATGTTCCGATAATTTCTTTTTCACATTTCATTATTATCCAAATTTTACTTCCTAGACACTTATCAATGAGTGCTAATGGAAGATAGCAGGCACCGCTCTCGATTGTTGACATTTATTTAAATATATTTAAATTTTAATTAAAAAGATTATATTAATCTAAATGGCCTTATAATATGTGATGTATATTCAGTCATGTGATTACCCTATATGGCGTGGAATAATCTTCAACTAAACAACGTCCAGTATATGTTTAATGTATTTTATGTTTAAATGCAGTTTCAATAAATGATCTTATATTATTAATTCACAATGATTGATTGTGTTTCATAATATTTACATGGCACCTTATGTTATGTATTATATCGGGGTTGTTTCAATGGATGTTTGATTTACGTTTATTTATGGCTAATAGCCATTTATTTGTGTATTCTGTGTTTAATGTTTAAATTTTAATCTTTGAATTATGTGTTTTACTTATTTAAATTTGCATTTATTATTTATACATTATGGAATCCTATTTTAGGAAGGATAAGGTCCCTTATATGGGTTTTTTCTTTGCTATTTCAATTTGGGCTTCATCTTCTTTTATTAATTGTGATATGATAAATATATTTACATTGGGATTCAGTTATAAACGTTATTTTGTACAATGTTTCTATTGTGGTTTCACTGTAACAATATTAATATTTTCCCTCCTTAAATTTGGTGTAGTTCCAATATTGATGATTTTAATACATTGTAATTTTATTCTATACGGTTTGTTATTATTGTTATCTCTGTTATCTGTTGTAAATCATAAATTCTATTATATTATTTTCTCTTTTTGGGGGTTTCTTTCAGCTCTTAATTTAATCGCAACATTATATCTGTCATCTTATAATAGGATTGGTCTTAAGGCATTCTTATTCGGTATTAGTACTTCATATTTGATTGCTTTTATATTCGCCTATAAATTATGCTATTCGAATATTGATATCAATAAATCAAATGTTTTTGTTACACAATCCTTCATTTTATTTAAGTTTGTACTTTCATTACTTGTCTTTCCATTTTTTAAATCTGCTATCAATGACAGGTTCTCTTATGAATATCATGATTTTTTAAAGAAATTCAAATTTTCTGAACTAAAAACCTGGTTTAATAAGCCAAAAACATGGGTAAAAGAAACCATGGTTTCAATTATTAATGTTAAAAATTTGGTAAATTTGATTATAGAAAAAGATGAACGCACAACTTTGGCTCGTAATTCATTGATTATATTTTCTCTTGTGTCCATCAGTAATACATTTTTTTTACCTTCGCTAATGTCATCAAAAGCGTTGTCTAAATTCTTTATTAATGATTTACTTGTATCTGATCATTTATCAAGTTTTATGGGAATTATTGTTGCAATATATACGTATAAATGTAATACAAGATCTTGTATGATATTTGCTGTGTTATATCCATTCTATTTATCTTTTTCTATTCTTATTTTTGCGGGAACATCTATACGCTTCACCAAACTCTGTTTCCACCCAAAAATTGCAAAATTTATATTGATGTGCTCTGGATTTATCGGTAATTGGATATTCGTTTCTAGTTTACTCCAATTTTTTGATCGTATGCTATCATTCGAATGTGAAAGCCCTGATAAATGTTGTGAATATGATTCTTTCAAATGTCTTTGCTCGATAAAAATGTCTGAGGAAAAATGTTCTAGTGGAAATACTTCTACAAGTGGAAGTACTTCAAATGGTAATAATTGTAAGATATGTATTCCCCGCAATAATGAGGATGCATATCGTGGATGGGCTTATGGAGATTCTCTCTGTTGCTCTACACAAAGTACTACTACAACTACCGGTAGTTCATGTGCAGGTGGTCAAAATTCTAATGGTAGTTGTTATTTGATGAGAAATTGTATTGTTACAGCTTGTGCTTATTGTGATTTAAATGTTTTGTTTGAATGTGTTAAAATAGATCATTGCTCATGTACCACTACATCATCTTCATCAACTGGAAATAACTCTGTATGCCTTTGTTTGAATAGCATTAAATACGAGTTGATTGCTTGTGAAAATACGCAAGATTCCAATTTGAATGGTAAATTGTCTTGTTCTAGTGGATCTTCAAATTGTTGTTGTTGCTGTTGTTGTACATGTACAAATGGTGGTGAAAAGAATTGTGGGAAACATTTTAAAATATCAAAATACTCTAAATCATCCTGTTGTCATTATGATTTAAAGTTGCTTTTGTCTTATAAAGAAATAAATACCAAATTTTATATTGGTAAAACACCTTTCGATAATAAATTTGATCCTATCAGTTGTATTGTTTTTAGTAATTGTTGTAATACTACTAATAATAATAACCATACTTGTGGAATAATTAAGATAACTAATGGAAACGGTGTTACTAAAGATAACGGATATGTTAATTGTAATGGATCTAATAATAATGGAAAATGTTGTATAAAAATTGTACCTTGTAATTTACCTTATCATTTTAGAAAAAAGGATATCATAAGATCCGAATGTATATCTTTATTGCTTTTATCCATCTTTATATTTTGTTTGGTTAGATGTATTCTTTCTGTAGTAACTTCATATACCGTTGACAAGACAATCAAGTTTAATATGCCTTTTTCAGAAATTAAAAGAAATGCTTCACAAATCATTGGCGATGCTAAATTCCCATATGAATCTGATATAGCTTATGCGAAGGTATTGTCCCCTACTTTTATCGGTACTGATGATGAATTAATTGGTCATGCCTTAGAAATAGAAAAAATTCGTTTGGATTCTGAATTAAAACTTGCCAAACTTGTTATGACTGATTCACGTTTCTCTTTATTAGATAAATGGCTACAATCGGAAATTTCAAAAGGTGTCGATTTGTTTGAAGGAACCCCCAATCATGTACAATATATATCTAAATTCACGAAATGTTTACACAGGGTTCTTTTAAAATATGCTCTATTTCTATCGAAGTCTATTTCATCATTTTTAGATTGGCAAGATAAGTCTAGAAAATGGGAAATAGAGTGGAGACATTTCGGAATGAGATATATACAAAATGTCCAGGATAGAACGCATCAGGCTTCGGTATTGCTTAAAATGGGTTTTTTTTCCAACAATTCTAAATTACAGAAAGAAATCACTGATATGCATGTTAATACATGGAAAAATGTTACTAAAGATACCAAAGAGTTTGAAGTAATTAATAAAAATCTTCGATTGTTAGAAAATAATTTGTCAAGTGCTACCACTGTTACAGAAATTTTCAATAGAAAGTTACAATTGTGGGATTATAAAGCCGTATTATTGAGAAAATGGAATGATGATGGTACGATATTATTTAATTGGGAATCTTTCATCCAAACATTCGATGATATTAAAGTATGGAAGGAAAATTTTCTTCCTTTATATTTCGAAGCACATGATTCAAGACTATTTGTGGAAGATGGTTAGTATTATAATTATTAACTATAATTTGTAATATTTTAAACTTTATATAATATTTTGTATGATGTGTTAGTATTGTCTAATGTGCTGACCCACCATAGTTGATTGATTATATAATTAAGTATATCTGTATATATTTATTTATAACACATATATCGCAAAGAAATTATTTATTATCTATATAAAATATTAATTATATGTTACGATGATGCGATTATTTAATAATATTTATTAAATAAATAATGTCTGAATCTATTAATGACATAGCATTGAAACATTCTTTCATACTGGATGTACTTAAGGCTACAAATAAAAAATCCGAAAAACGTCCTATACAGGAATTTGGGAATAAAGGATTTAAATTGTATATTGGACATCTGTATGGAAGAATCAAATCAATTAATGATGTAGAACATATACAATTTACACTAGATGATATTGATGATTTAGTAAGAGCTTATCTGTACATTATAATCTTGCATAATAAAAATGTGTTTGTTGCTTTGAACGATATTTACTCTCATACTTGTGATATTTTAAATAATGTTGTTAAAGAAACCTTTCCTATCTCATCAACCTTTGACTTTAACTCTCCTATGAAGCATCTCGATATTGATACTATAAAGAATATATTGGATGTAATTAATAACACTCTGGTTTCGAATGCTACGTTGTTAATGCTATGTCCTCAATATTTCAACCTTACAGACATTATAAGTGAAAATGAAATTAAAAGGAGTTATCTCAATATCTCAGACGATAAAACTAGATCAAATACATTTATAGATTTTATTGGTTTATCACACAACAATTCGTTTCTCCAGAAAATTTTATCGAACATGTGGGACAGTGATGAAAGCTTGTCCAAGTCAGAATTTTCAAATATTATTAATGAAATTAGGATACGTATGTCACTAAAAACATTTGGTAGTATGGATTTTAATGAATTGGTTATCATAAATGAGTTATTATCGTTCAAACCCTTATCAGAATGTTTTTTGAATAACATCATTTATATAGAACTTGAATCACAGTTGTACAATAGTTGTGGTATTAAGAGAGAAATATTATCTATACTTGGTAGGTTTTTTACCAGAACTGCTCTTAATGAGGAGTTGATTGAGGTATCAAAATATATTGGATTGAATAAGAGTTTCTATGAAAATGTAAAATGTACTAGATTGTCCGAGTTTTATGGAGTCAAGGATCTAAACAGACTAAAAATGTCAATATCATCTAAAAGAAACGAATCGGATGTAGTTATTAATATATTATTACAAATATTCAAAAATATTTTCAAGGCCGATCAATCATCAAGAAATACATGTTTAGTGATTATTGGTAGAATCATTTCATGTAATGTCACCCGACGAAAAGTACTTCGACTTACTAATATAGACAGTCCTCCATTAACTTTAGAACCATTGTATTATACTAGAATGTCTCTTTCACGTGATAACACATTTGGGTTTTGTATTAATCTAGTTTGGTTATTACTATTACTGGCCCAAGGGATTACAACTTCTAAGGTATCTGATATAGATCCGTTTTATTGCCAAACATCAAATATTGTAAAACAAGAAATAAAATTATTGGAGACAAAATCCGATGAAAGAGATTCTGAATTTGTTGCAAATAGAACATCTGTATTGTCAACAATTGAAAATGATATTACTAGTATATTGGGATTTCTGGTCAATTCCCCTTCGTGCATGGGTGATGAAAATGAGGTAAATGATGTATTGGCCAAATTCAAAATTGATCCCATTCATCTCTTTAACGCCAAATTTATTACACAAATATTTTGGTTAACATTACATGGTGTTATTATGCTGTTTTTACCTGCACTTCAAGAGAATTTAAAAATATTGTCACACACGCTAAACTATGCGAATAGTACTCCAAATCTAGATATAAATGATGAGAAGCTTGCAAACTATATTTCTCATGTATATACATGGCGTTCCGCCTTACAGCATCCAACATTGATCAAGGCCTTATGGCATTTTATTAACATTTCATTGAGATTATTTTTGCGTTGTTCATTATTGTATAATGTAGATGGTGATATCAATCATGACTATAACAATATACTGAATGAAAATAAAGGCAGATACGGGGTTTTAGTTGATCAATATTTTGATCACGTTTATGATAGTACTCAAAATATATCACAAAGTCCTCAACTGACAGTTTTACCTGTTGATTTTATCGAATGTATTTTGGACGTGATTAAAAATATGAGTATATTAAGACAATATGATGCTTATATTAAACCTGTTGATAAGGGCTTATTAGATGGTATGGATTTTGAAATAATTGTGACTTTGTGTATATTTCTAATGAAGTCACCGAACAATATAATTAAAAATGTCCACATAAAATGTGATATGGCATGTGCAACAATTTTATATTTATGTAAATGCTCTGAAGATGGTATTGCTAAATTTGAAAACATTGAATTGGCAAAAACTCATTTGATGGATGCACTATGTAGAACATTTATTTCATCGCAAAAAACTACTTATAATGCACGTGTATCATCCAGGTTGAATATAATTCAATGCCTCAGTTTGTTTTTTGTAATTCCGGCTTATAAAAATAGTTTCGTTTCTTCCATTATATCTAAAAGGGATATATTTGTTCAATTTATGCACTTGTTGTTAAATGATACTACATTTTTAATTGAAGAAGTTGTATCATATTTATCAGAAATAAGAAGGAGAGAATTGGCAGGTATTTCACTAGATGATCAACCGAGTGATGAACAAAGTTCTAACTCTAGAAATGATGAAGAAAACAATGACGATACCATATACACTCAAGACGGTGCTATTGACGCAAATCAATTGAAATCAATGAGGGGGAGTGAGTTGAAAGGTAGAACTAGGACTTTTGTTGAGTATGGTTATGAAATATGTTCATTGTTATGTATTTTATGTAATGAATTTCCCGGTGAAATTACAAACAACAGTGTTTTATTACCACAGGTTTCTACGTGTTTAGGTTGTTGTATAGAGAGTTTGGCTGGGCAAAAATGTCTACAACTTAAAGTCAAAAATATGCAAGAATATGGATTTAAACCGAAAGAGTGGTTATCTAAGATAATGCAATGCTACATTTCTCTATATCTATTCAATGAAGATGATGAAACGCCATTTATTAAAGCCGTAGTGCATGATGAACGTTATTATAAACCTGAAACGTTTAATCGTTGCATAAGATTTGCCACGAGGGAGATGTTTTTAAATTATAAATCAATCAAATCGTTCAACTCACTCTCAAACAAATTATTTGAATACGCTAAACGTATCAGTATGATTTATGATAATGCAATAAATGAGGATGTTCCTGAAACATATTTAGATCCCATTATGATGGATATAATGGAAGATCCAGTATTACTTCCTGGTAGTGGGAAAATAATGGATAGAAAAAATATTGAAAGACATTTAATGTCTGAATCGACGGATCCATTTACTAGAGCTCCATTATCAAGAGAAGAATTAATTGATCAACCAGAACTAAAAGCCGAAATTGATGCTTTTATTAAATCTCTGAGTAATAAAAGGACATGATTTTTTAATAAATTAATTATTCATTTTATATCATTACGCTAATATATTATTACACTACAAATTCCTGTTTATATAATCGTGCTTGTGTATCAATCTCGGTTTCATCATTGGAATTTATCATTTGCATCACTTTACATAGACCAGAGCCAACACATACCGGTTTGCCCGTCATAATAGCACCTGCTGGAGACTTTAAATTATCATAAGCACCTCTTTCAGATGCATCCATTAAAAACTTCATTGTTGATTCAAATGACATTTGTAATAATGGTGATGTATGTTTTGCCATACCATATCTTGTAAAAGTGCGTATATCACCTATGTGTAAATGATGAGTAGAATTATTAAAAATACCCTTCTGTGTCATAAAGTCCGCAATTAGAGTCAAATGCCTATAATTTACCTTAATACCATAAAGCGAGAAAACCTTTGTCAATTCAGATACTATACAAGATCTTGCAGCCTCTACACCGTAATATTGTAAGACAGTACATACATCATTCATTTTAATTTTATTAAAATCGACAATCCCCTCTTTTAATACAAATAAACGTTTTAAATTAGTGCCATCACAGTGTAAAGTATACTCATTTCTACCCGACTGTGAGCTACAAACTATTCTAGATTGTTTAATACCCGGTGAATCACGTAATATTTGTTGTGATATTTCTTGTTTTAGGAGAGGTATCAAGTCCAGAAAACTAAATATATTTATTTAAATTTATATCAACTCACTATGGACATTTAGAAAATGGCCAACCAAACTTTAGTACGAGTTTTGAGCTATCTTTACAATAATTTAGTGAATGTGCAAATTGAAAGACTATATAAAATGATTATTTTCATGAAAATTACAGTACCTTTCTTGTTTATAGAATTTAATCCGTATTTTCCGATCTTAAAATCAGATTCAATAACCCTGGGAGATGCGGATTCTTTTTCTTCTAAGTCTGCTACGTCTACATCGGATGCAATTGTTGAATCTTGTGTAGATTCGTCATCAGATGAATCTGTTGATGATGAAGAAGTAGATGATGCATCTGAATCCGTTTCGGATTCTGTATCGGAACTTGAGTACACATCTTCATCATCCTGAATGGCTTCAACCTCTTCAGTTGTGATATGTTCATCAGAATATTCATCATCATCGTCTTTGATCAATTCATTGGTAACTCTGCCCTCAGTTGTGCTAACAGTATTGGAGCCTGATGATAATACAGATTTCCTTATTCTGTTGGATATTTTGTCCTTCTTAATAACTTGATCTTGTAGTACCAATGCTCTCCAACATTCATGTAAGTGATCACTAGTATCTGTTAACTCATATGGCATGTTAGTATCCATGGTTACAATCAACAGACCTGTAACTCTTTTCAAAAACCTGTTTAACAGGCAACTGGATGCCAATTTAACAACATCTTGTAATTTAAATGAACCAACAGCTTTTTTAAATGAATTCAAATTCTCAAATTGTACGGTGGCCGTATATTCCCAATGTTTAACATTCGCAGAATTCGTATATATATTGCTTTCGATACCAACAGAGTGAACAATGTCTGATAATGGGATTCTTCTCAATGCATTAATGGCTGATTGTGCATTTTCTGCGATCCTAAATTCATCATCGCCTATAAGGGGAGCTGAAAAATAAGGTGTTGATGAGTATCCAGTATTTTGTAAAATTTCTACAAGCCTTGGAATACCCAGTGTAACGTTAGTAGCGCCATGGCCAGCCAAGTGAAATGTATTGAGGGTCATTTGTGTTGCTGGCTCACCTATAGATTGACCAGCGATACAACCTACAGCATCTCCTGGTTCACACTGTGAACGCTTATAATGTAGTAATAACACCTTCTTGGATTCATCATCATCGTATTTATTAATCGTTTCTAAAAAACTTTCACTTGTCATAATATTTAATTTTTCACATTGAATATTGGGAATCAAATTAGAATTCATGAGTAAGTCGTTGGGTCTATCCAAGTAAGCGCATTTAGAAACATCTATACCATCCTCGCCATACGAAAATTGAATAATGCTTCCTTCAGAAGTGCGAACGGTAGAATCGTAACAAACTATAACATCTTCCATGGCTTTCAACACGCATCTCTGTAAATACCCAGATTTTGCAGTTTTAACACATGTATCAACTAGACCCTCCCTTCCTGACATACAGTGGAAAAAATACTCTTGTGGTCTTAATCCTGTTAGAAACCTGTCGGTAATGAAACCCCCAGCCCTAAATCCAAAATCTCCATATGAAAATGATGGTAAAGTTCTCACAGATGGCATTACAGGAACTCTATTTCCTTCCAATGTTTGTTGCGATAAAGATGAACAAATCATAGAAAAATTTACTTTGCTACCCTTAGCACCAGTGGTTACCATTCCTGAAAATCCATTAACCGGAAACTTTAATAAAGTGTTGTCAGAAACAGTATTTATATCATTAGAAGATCCAATCATATTGTTTTGGAAAAACCTATCAAAAATGCGATAAAAACGTTGCTCATTTCCACGGAATTTGTCTTTAACTAGATTATAAAAGGCACTGCAAGTGTCTAAAGAATCACCTAGGATATAAGATTTTTTTTCATAGTTAATTGAACATTGTTTTTGAAAATCTTCAGACAACCATGAGGGAAAACGTTCCAACAAGCCCGGATAAATTTTTTCATGACTATAGTGTTTCAATTGCATTATATATGGATAAACGAAACATTTTACAGTTGAAATTTTGCAAATTTCATCCAAAGCTGTTGAAATAAGATCATAAATTTTGTCATTATAACCGACTTCTTTTATTTTGAAAATAAATTCGGTTATGAATAGATGTAGCTCATTTAAATTATTGTATTCATTAATTTTTATCGGTTGTAAATTGATGTCTGATATATTATTAATGTCCTCTATTAAATTGCGCATTATGAAAAGGATCTTTTTAAATGGGTCATTACATTCATAAACAGTAACAGAGTCATCAATGCTTGAATTGGGTGTTAAATCACTGGTAATAGCTTTGGTATATTTATTTGAAATAGATGAAATAAATAACTCTTGTATGTGCAACCCTCCATATTTTATTCTTCTTAATATAGATCTTCTGAAGTTTTCACCTTCAAGTGTCAATAAAAAATCCTTTGGACTACATGTTGCTCCGTGCATTTGTAAAAATGATGTAAAAAGATAAGAAAACGAGTTTAATAACATCCCGCAAACTCTGGGACCCAAAATCTCATAAACAAGATGTGTCAAACCATAAGATGAAGCACCAAATTGTGATTTATCTAATACACCCTGTAATAATTCAGAATTTTTGATAATAATGGTAGATTCCTCTGTATTACCATCATTGGATCCTCCCCATGCATCGCCAGGAGTTTGAGATTTTGATATTAAGTTAATACCATTATAATGCTTTAAAAATGATGTATCATTGTGTAAACCACAAGAGATTCCATCTACGAGAGTCTTCAATATGGATGTTATTACCTATATCAGTTTAATTATTTTAATCTTTAATATACCTGTTTTCCTGTCCACAACATTTCAGGATAAAATATGGCTGGTTTGTCGATGTATATTTCATGTTCTAAATTAGAAAATTTACGTGCAAAGTGATCCGATGAGAACCTAAATTTTTTAGTGAACTGATATAATTCGTTATCCAGTTTAATATTTTCGTATATTGATTGTAATTTATCACCATCTCTTAAATGAAGATTATTATTATTATTTAAAATATGGTTTAAAGAGATATATACAAGGTTGTAGTACTCATTTTTTCTAAGGAAAGTATCCTTAGATGTTAACAACGCCCCCCCCTTGACAATGATCTTGTATCAATCCCCTAATAGGCTGACCGTTTTTTGGTACGACGAATTGACAATCTGCATTAGCTATAATTTGTGCTTCTGCTTGGGAAAGATAATCTTGTGGTAAGTGAAGATTCATTTCATCACCATCAAAATCGGCATTATAAGTGTTACAGTTTACGTAATTTAACCGAAATATTTTCTGGTTTGTAAGTACTTTTACGAAATGACCCATAATTCCAGGCTTGTGTAATGTGGGTTGTCTATTCATTAATACAACATCACCATCCAAAACATGTCTATATACTATTCTAGGTGAATCTCCCTCTGTGATACCAGTCAACAATAACTTAGCTTTTGCAGCCCGTTCATTAGCGTTTAATGCGGATAGATTATATAATTTACCATTACTGTCTCTCAAAAAGTTCGCCCCCGGATAAATCTTAGAACCGTTAATTATCAATCTCCTAAGTAGATTTACATTGTATCTCGTAACATATTCCGGAATAGTTAACTCCATAGCAAATTTTAGTGGAATTCCCATTTGATTTGTATCCATAAAACAGTCTGGTGCAATAACCGTACGCGCTGAATAGTTAACTCTTTTACCCAACATGTTTTGACGAATTGTTCCAGTTTTATGTTCCATACTTTGTTTTATTCCAGGTTTTGGTGGTAATGAAAGATTTCCAGTAGGTTTATTATTATCCATATATGATGAAATCCTTCTTTGCAAATTCAATGTATTATTTAAAAGAGCGGTATTAAAACTCATCCCACCTCCATAAATTAATTCTTGAAATTGTTTTAGTTGTTTCTGATCTATTGTATAACCCAACAAATCGGATATATATTTTTCGTTTCGGAAAATATCTTTTATGTTAATATGATTTTTAATTTTCAATAACAATTTCAAAAACTCGTTTACTACGATAATATCCAAAATGGCAGATGATCTTGCGTGAAGAACAATCTGTTTTTCAGCAGTAACCAATGGTGGTCTAAATCTATTGGCCGATACAGACATGCAATCCATTATAAAGATTTTCCATCCATGTACTTTAGATTGGGGAAATAGATATGTCAACAATAATAGATGGTTCTGAAATAATTCTATTAAAATTGGTATCATATGAAATGCTTGTAATTGTGCCAATCTAATGGATATACCAGTAACGTTTAAAATATTAGACATTTGCGATGTAAACTCAGAATTTAGCATGTTAACAATATCCATATTAATACTATGTTTTTCATTAATACCGCAATTAGAATTTTGTATGTTGGTATTGTTGAGACCTTTAATAAATGATGGTTCTTTATTTGACTGTGGCCAAGAAATATCTATACATGAAGAATCGGATGAAGGCTTTATCGATAATTTGGACTTATTACCACAATATGGGCATTCTGACGTTTGTATACCCTCATTGAATAATTTGTTTCTAATTTCATTCCATGCAATAATATCATATGATGATAGATGGTGATATTCTTCATTAATTGTAGTATCGTTGTGTTCCAATCTGTTATCTGTAGATTTATTTTTTAGTATCCCTAGTCTATTCGGAATCAATTTATTTTTCATTCTATATAGTCTCCTCAAAATTCTTTTAATTGTTAAATTCTTCTGTTCTTTAGTATTTTTAGTGATATCATTCACATTTGTAGAAGTGTACTCGAAACCTATTTTGAAATGATATAACATAAGAATTAAAATACCCGTTTGATCACTTGTCTTAAGAATTTGATCTAATAATAGCATATCTGATAACAATCCTACATTACATAGCTCAAATAACTTGATATACTTTAAAATAGCATTCTTATTTAATCGTAATCTTCTACAACCGAAGCAAGTCTGAATTTGTTAATGTGTATATAATTATACAAACCATCTTCAAAAGACGACAGAGGCTCGGCAACATCAGTGGATGGTACACAGGAACGGCAAAATCTATGTGACCAAGATGGCCATTACAATTAGACATTTCATTACATGATTTGCAAATCTTGTAAATATCACTTGAACCCAAAGAGGGATCATAAATGCACGATTTATTAGCAGATTCATGACCAACATATCCTATATTTTTAATTTCTGAAACAGACAACTTATGGATCTCATCACTTGACAAAAAGTGTAAGGACAATCCTTTTAGTTCTGTAGAAATTGTATAATTATAGCCAAGCATTTCGCTATCTATCTAATAATTTCATTAATACACTACATTGTAAATATTAAATATATGTAGAAAAAAACTTTTGTATTATATAAGACAAAAATAATTATAAATTATGAATATATGCTTCACAAATAAGACAACGATAAATTTACATTAATAATCTATCTTAATTACAAAGAACAACTATATATTTATTATTTATGGTACAAAAGGTTCTTAATAATTCAAATAATCAATTTGCAAGCCTACGCTACCACACATTGGATTCCATAACATAAAAAATCAAAGTACAAATTTAATAATATTAAATAATATAAGTAAAATATATCATATTTTATGTACAAAGCATTCTAAATTTTTAATTTAACCTTGATGATACCAATTCTTTACAAATATTATATTATAACTGTGTTGGTTTTTTGAAGTGTCCCATAATAGGATCAGATTCATCTGCATCTTTAGGCTCATTCCAGAGAGAAGCACCACCACTAACGCAAACAGGTGGATGTGAAGGGTTTGGTGTAGGTACGGGTACCTTATTTTGCTGATTTTGTTGCGAGTGTGTTGTCGGTGTTCCATTCACTCTACTCAATATCCATTCATGAGCATTTGTAGCAGCCTGTTGGATCGTTTATAATATTTTATATTGACTTACAGAAGTTAGTTGATCGGCGACTTTTTGGGCTCCTATTTTAGCCTTGGTTTGGTTTTCCTCCCACCATTCCGGGTTCTGTACATTTGTTGCCAATTTTTTACTCTTTTTTTCTATCCATGTTTTACCCTGAGTTTTAATTAAAAGGGTTTTTTAGCACTTACTAATTCAAACACTCCTTTTGCTTGATCTACCAATGTACTTGACTGGATCTCAGTGACCGCCTTTTCGGCACTGGAATATGCAACCTGAGCGAATGATCCAAAAGCATTTCCAATAGAGTTAAATACATCTCCTTGTAAAAGTGGTGATGTTGACGGTGGACTTGATTTTTTTGTAGAGAATTTTTTGCTGGAAACATCAGCGGCGGGGTTAAATTCAGTACCGAGATTATTATAATGATCGGACAATTGTGCCTCGGGTTGTAATGCAATATTATGATCTAGTGGAGGTGGTAGTTGAGTAGAATCTACGATTGCTCTTAAATACTTTCTATAATATGCAGCACCTTCTGTCTTATATCTAGCTGATATTGGTAAGTTATTGATTTTATATTCTTCAAAAAAAAGCTTTAAGTTTGGCATTTCCACCGTTTTCCATGTACATCAACTGTCTTGCTGACCATGTATCCATAGTTATGCTCTTTACAAAACTAATTTGTAATCCAAACCCTCTATTAAAATAAAAATCTACGTACAACCTAAACACACCTATGAATACCAGAGCATGACAAGCATATGAAACTACCATGAGATAAAGAAGCCCATGTTGGCCCTGAAGCTCCACAATCGAAACAAAGACTATTGTCTTCAATGGCTAATAGCTTTTGTAATTGAAACAATTCACTCCCCTCAGCCATTTATAAAAATAATCTGTATATAGACAAAATATATTATAGTATTTTTATTAATGTTAAAGTGGGAATGTGTATAATTTGAAAATGTTTTGATATATTATTCAAAGTTTATAATATAATGCACATTATTATCATGTTCATAAATTAACAATAAACAATTCGCTATTTAGACCTGATTGAGATACTAATATTGTATTTTATTTTCCAATTTTCCCTTACTTAATGGGTAGCCAATATATGATGTGCGATAACCAAATGTGTGGCACTAATATAATGACACCAACAATAGTATTACCGATACACATTTCTGTACATATAAGAACAAATAACTAGTCTAGTTGAGGATCATTTAGGTAATAGACATCGTATCATATTAAAATTATAATGTTAAGACGTAATTGTATAACTACAACAGATGTTTCTTTAATAATGATTCTGCATTTTTGTGAAATTCTTCGATAGTAGACTCGTTTTCTATAATTATATCACCCCAATCTACCAGTTTTTCATTTGCAGTTTGAGAACTAGATGATTATATGTCAAATAATATTAAAAACTTACTTGATGATATTCATTAAGATGTTTGTCGAAATGTTAGAATCACGCGATTTGCATCGACTCAACCTCGTATTAACACTGGCCACACATACTATTATAGGGCCACATACCAATGATAATGGTGTATCATATAACAATGGTACCTCAATGACTAGATTTGTTATAAACGTTGACGATGTACAACTAACCTATCTCATCCTTCCATAACAATATCCTATATTTTATCACATCGCATATTATCTTAAACACTATATATTTGTGTAAACAATGATTTAGTATTCGCCTTTTATTGTCATTATTAAAAACAATTTCCCTGAGTATAGACCGATCTATTTCACCGTTTGAAAGTACAATCTCCGGACCAAATTTACGTATTAAACTATCATAGGCAGATGTTCCAGGGACCAATAACTGAAATTTATGTCAATGTTATAGAAAAAATACCTCTCTGTTTATGGAGTCAGAGTCTATAACAATAAAATTTTTAGACTGAAGAAATTTGCCTAGTTTATAAGTAACAGTTAACATAATATAAATACCTAATGTTGATTTTCCAGCGCCTATTCCGCCAGTAATAACTGGAACACAAAGACGCCGACCGACTATAACAAAAAAGTAACCAACGAGGGCAATAAATTTATGTTTCAGACCAAGAAAAAACTATAATAAAAATATGGTTATATATTAAACATACTAAAAGTATAACTGTGATAAACACGAATAGAATGTGTAAATATCTAGCGTTGCGATTGTAACTAAATTTCTTTTGTAAAATGGCCAAGGGCAATAACAACAATAAGGCAAACAAATGGAAAAAGTTTTGTAAAATGAAGAGAGATGCTGAAGTTGATTCGCCCATTCAATGTATTCTGCATAGTAATTAAATAATATAAAGTAGACATAAATAACTAATATAAATATTGGCATAAATATAATAAATAATCCACCAATATCGGTGAAATTATAGTACTAGCCAAATATTTCACAAAAATATTTTAATATAACATTATTGACCAATGTATACTGCAAACTGAATAAGGCTACATTATATCGTGCATGGAGTGAACATATGAAAACAATATATATCATTAAATAATATAATGTTTAAATACCAATTATTCTTGTGTATTTTTGTAAACTGACTGTAATATTTTCTGTATGTTTGTTGCCTGGTTCAATATACCATCCTGTACAGTATTACATTTTGGGCACTTTGTATTTTTTGAATAAGATGAAATGGAACATTTTTCACAGAAATAGTGACCACACGATGTAACAACTGGATTCATGTCAAGATTCCAAATCTTTTTACATTTTAGACATGAAAATGGAACTTGTATCTTCTTTGCTTGCGATTTAATCATCTTTGTAATGGGTGTATCTTCTTCAGAATTATCACTGGAATTGTCCGAAGAATCACAATCCGATTCTACTTCGCTATCTGATTCTTCATCACTATTTTCTATACTGTCCTTATTTAATGATGCTTGCATCTTTCTTTGCCATTTATCCAATTTCTCCTGTATTTTCAAACGCTTTTTCGCTTGTTCCTTTTCCCATTCATTTTCTATCTGCCAGCCAGATTTGTAATCACTTCTATCGTGTAAAAATTTACATGTGTCACCGAAACCACAATAACCTGTTTCTTTATAGTCCTTGCATATGTCAGGTTGATAATCTATTCTAAGAGTTGTTCTAACATTAGTAGATGATGCTCTTACTGGACCATATAATCCAGTATATTTTGATGCCGCAATGCTTCCTTCACTGATATTAACTATAGGACGATAAGCCCCTCTTCCACGATACACATTAGCTTCCAATTCGCCACTTAATATTTTCTTTCCTATTTCTAAATTGCGTTCCAAGGTGCTTCTGTGATCAATAGATCTGTCTGTATCGATTTCATATGTTGATGTTGCGCGTTGATTATCCTTATCAAATGAATCCTATTTATGTTTCATTTGTATTAAGTGATGTCTAACCTCATTTCTGTCAGAATGTATGTTGTCATAAGCAAGAAGATTGTTATCTAGGTTGATTGGATCCCGGGTGCTCTGAAAGTTTAATATAATTTCAACAAAACTAACCATATCAGAAGTTCTTATTATTGCTCGTTTTTTATAGATTCTAGCTGCATTTTCATCTACATCATCTATATGTGTTTATATATATATATATATGTTAAAATTGTAATGGCATACCAGTTGTAGAGGTGTTTACTGGAATCAACGGTTTGCGATTTATAAATGATGCTACATTTCTTTTCTGAAACATAGTGAAATTTTCTATAAAATAATTGACAAATTATAATTTTTATTATATATTTTACATTGAATCAATAAATGTTATTAATTCATGTTGGTTATGTCGAAGATGATTGTATAAAGTGGTAAGTATAGTAACACATAATCTGTACATTTTCATATCATTTACATTATGTAATTTATGTTATAAAAATTAATTTTTATAAATGTGTAATTTAAAATTTTATTATTCATCTTTATTCGAAGCTATAGTATTTTCTGTGTTTTTGTTAACATGATCATTCCCCTTTAATTCGGAAAGTTTCACGTCATTCTCAATATTTTCCAATAGCTCATTATATAACGCATTCCAATTGTTCCATAGAGATTCATTTTGATCCATATCTTTTGGTCCTATTTTAATAAGTTTGATTATGTCATTTATATACCTGTTTCTTTTTTGGTGTTTATGTCGTATGTCAAGTTCACATTAGAAATTATTGAATCGTCCTTTTCTTGTCCATATAAAAATGATTTTACCTCGATTGCAAATTGACAAAGTTTTTCAGTCTCTTTTACTATTGTATTCCACGTTACGGGCCTATTTGTTACTGATGACTCACATTTTTCTTTGATATGATCACATTGTTTTATTACCGTTTTGAACATTGTATCTAGTGTAAATATTTTATTTGGATTGTTCTTAATATTTGATGATAGACATTTTGTATTATCTGTATCGTTGTTTTCAATTGTTATCTTTCTACCCAAGTTTATATCATCATAACCAATCTCAGATCCTTCTACCAATGTAGATATATCTGAATCTTTCCATATGTGTATGTTTCGTAAAACGAGTGGATTGATTTTGCTTTCATTTAATTCAACATGTGAATCATTGTCATGAATTGATTCATTAATTTGAGAATTTTTATAATAAGAGGTATCATCAGATATTAATGAAGAGTGTTTATCTGATAATAATGATGAATTACAGTCATTATCTTTATTATGTATCGAGTGTGTCATATGTTCATAAAATTCATCCTTTACATCTGATATATGTTTAATAGAAAAATCCATCATCATACCTTGTTGATATGATGGTTTTTCTGTCAAAGATAATAGTTTATACCATTCATGACCTTTATTTGATTCTGATGTTGTAATATTTCGTTCTGATAATGATCTAAATCCTGATGAATCTATATATTTATAACAATCATGATCATTAGTTGCTTTTATATGATCTGATAAGTTACTTATGTTTTTTGTTGTTTCAATACTATTGTTTCTACTAGAATTTATATCATCATTACGATTTTTAGCAGGTATTAAATAATTATAATTCCATTTAAATGATGCCCAACCACTACCTATATATAACATATTAATATAATTTATTTTATGATATACCCTTTTCATTTATATTTATTTCACTTTTTTGATTGTATTTAATCCTTTCTTTTTGATAATGTCCTAATGTATGATTTCCATTGAATGAACGGATATTATCAACCATTGTAACATATTTATATGTTGGAATGTTGAGGTCATTTTTTTTAGGAAGTACATATTGTCTTGGTACTCTAAATTCAGCAAGACCATGCACTAGATGACAGTAATATGTTTTACATTTACCTAATCTATATTCTTTGCATACCTCTGTCTTATATATTAATGGATGATAATGTATCTCTTCATATGAATGAGCGAATGAACAGTTGTTTCCACGTGGGCATGTATTACGCAATACAGTCGTACCTTCACCTAATTCAACATCTGGACAACAAGCTGGTATATAACGTAAAATTGATGAATCCCTTAAATAAAATGGGCATCTACGTGCCCAATATAAATTATGTGAATAATTGCATCTCTCCACACCAAAATCACATTTCATAGACGATGCTAATGTACAAACTTTAGTACGAAATCGTTCTAAATCTTCTTCACTCAATATAGGCATCGTTATAATAATGATAAAATATGTTTTAATGAGTGCTACTATACTTTAAATTAAATTACATAAAAAAATTCCCAAACACATACTTAAACAAAAATACAACTTATTGATTAAAGAAAAAATTGAAATACTATATACAAATATTAATATGACAACCTATCGACGTGTTTGATAGATTAGCTTGTTTGTAGAGATATAAAGGATTTACTGTTAGGCCTATAGGCAATATACGATCCTAATACAAATTCACAAATCATGAATGAATTTTAATACAACCTATAAGAATTTAATCTTAAAATCTTCTCGTATATTAATTTTCGTCCAGTTATATCGATCTTTAACATAATTTTTTACAAATATATGACAACATAAATTAACATTAAAATGTACTAAGATTAATATTTTCTATATAAAATTGATAAAGAACTGGTTAAGCTAGTTGTTAAATCCTTTATTGATGTATTTATATTATTGTTGTAATATATTAAAGAAGAATAACCATACATGTATCCAGATGTATCGCTTATATTATGATTAATCTAACGAGCAAGAGGGTAATCAAAATGACAAGCATATATATTATTCATCAACAAATGATTAGATGTCTCTATTCATGGTGTAATCGAATATAGAGAATTTTCTATCTATATAATGCTGCGGATTAGCATCTCTCAATTACAGTATCCCAGCAGCACGAATTCGTATATTACTACTACACTAAATAACAATGTATTTATAAAATATTCATCAAATAAACGATTATAAATATTTGATTAAGATCTTAAGATATAAGTTCCTATTATTAAATTAAAATTTAAAAATTATAGAATTAATAGATATCAAAATTATAATATAACATTAATGCTAATGATTTTAACATCATTAAGTGGCTTATCATCATTATTTGTAGGAACCTATAATGATTATTAAATAATAGATCGTATAGCTAACCCTTTCTATGGACTGTACAACATCCATTCCACTAGTCACTCTACCAAAAACTGTATGCTTACCATCGAGCCATGGGCATGGTACAGTGGTGATAAAAAATTGTGAACCATTAGTATTAGGACCTGCATTTGCCATGGAAAGTGTGAAAGGACGATCATGCTTTAGAGATGGACAAATCTCATCTTCAAATTCGGTACCCCAAATTGACTCACCTAAATCTATTATAAAAATTAATAGATAACTAATTACCACCAGTTCCATCACCAGTTGGATCACCACCTTGTATCATGAAATTCTTAATAACACGATGAAATATACATTCATTGTAATATCCATTCATAGAATGAACGGTAAAATTTTCAACTGTTTTTTTACATTCATTAAAGAAAAGTTTGACATGAATATCACCCATACTAGTGTGTATTGTAGCTTCTTTTGCTATTGTTCCGTATTTGTCTTTAGATGCTATATTATTATCAATTATATGACATAATTTAATACCTGAAGATTTAGGCATATCATCAGATGTCTGTGCATCATATACATCTCTCGATTCCATCTCCTCATCATTTGGATCACTCGTACCGAATATATATACTCTATATTTATTAGTAATCAGAATATTATCAAATACCTAGATTTTTGGAATGCAGTAGTAATAAGTACCGGTGGTAATAGCTCATCTGACTTATTTATTTGTATAGAATTTTTCTGTTAAGATTAACATATAATATACATATTTAACATGCCTTATCAGAGGCATGTTGTAAACAGAATATCTTCATGTATCTTAGTGATGGCTCGCCTCTTCCAATAACTCGTACAAGCTGTATATTATATATTAAAATATTATTGTACTTAACCTTGTTCGTATGTATGTTAACGATTTTTATTCCAAGCATACATGGATAAATCAAATAATTAGAAGATGTATCAAATGTTAAATTCATATATTCACCTTCTTTTTTATCGACTTTACTGATATCTTTTTCTACAGCACATCTTTTTAGAAAATCAGATGGATCAAAATGGAGCATGGTTGAATTTGGATCATTTTGTGCAGTTGAATACATCTATATGTTTATTAAATTATTTAATCCTTACGAACCTTAACAGTTTCATCATAAACTCTATACAATTTCATAGTATTTGATCTGAATAACTTAATCATTCCATCACGTGTATACATTGCCACAAAATTGCCATTAGGTGATATTGCAATGGATACAACATATGTATTACTCTATAAAAAATGATCAACCAGCTATTTACCAACATACCTTTCTAAATTCATAAAGATCTGTATCACTCTTCATTGATATCTTTAAATAGTTGTTATTCTTAGGAAATTTGAATGTATCCGATTGAATTATATCCACATCACCATATACATTTGCTACAAGACATATATCGAAGACTTTATTATATACTATTAGATGTGGCTGTTTTGTACATATTTGAACTTTCTTTAAGAGTGTAGATTGTAATGTAGGCTTGAACAAGTATAATTCTTGACTCGTACTTGACGATCTAGAAATGAAATATAAATATAATAATACTAAATACATGACTACTATGGGATGTGGAGAACCATCTGATGTGACAAACTCAAGCGATAATGGAGTAAAATCCAACTTTATAATATTAACTAAATCAAATGAAGAAAAACAAATATGTTTATATGTATTATCATATGAAATTGATCCTAAATGTAAACCATCGTATGATGAACGCATTTGTATTATCGGACCTATTAAATTTATAATAATATTTATAAAACAAACTTGTATGTGCGCTTAAATGTTTTACGAATTGTACACCTTCTTTGTCATAGAACCAGAATTTTATTGATCCATCATCGCTTCCAGTAGCAATATACCTAGTGGATACACTAGCAGAAACTAATTTATAATGTTAAAGGAATTTATAATAAAATACCATGCTTTATCAACGATTTATGAGCATAACTCTTTTCATAGTTATTGGCAGAAGGCATATATTGCAAATATAAAGCATCATTAAAATAGACTAAAATATTTAACATTCTAAGTATGTGTTAAATTAATACCTTTTCTTTTCTTCGTTGATGAAGGAGCTTGCATAGGACCTGAAGAAGTTAATGTTGAATATATATATTCAAAACGATATTTTAATCAAGAATTAATGAATAAACGCATACCAAATTCATCTTCACTTGAAGAATCTTCATTTTTATTGTTTGGATCCATGTTTATATATAATTGAGGTATATTTGTAATAGAAGGCTCTTCATTTAATATGAATATATAAAAGAGATATATATACTAATGTACATAGTAGACAACGACCAATTATTAATATCATAAGTAGATTGTAATTTAATTGACATAATCATTATGAATAACAATTACAGGAGTATAATAAATAATATAACAGCACAACAATGTTATGTATAATTAATATTTCTTAGTGATTCCTCACACATTTTAACGATTTTGTTGTAATATTATTTTAATAATAATTTAATTTAATTGGTATTAAAATGATTTTGTTGTATTATTATTTATGTGTTTTATAAATATTGTATATTAACATAGTTGTATATTTAAGTTATTAATGAGTGTAATGAATAAAAATATTGGCAATTCTAATGAAGTATGTAATGAAAATTCCGAAGACTTGAGTATTGGAATATGGATTCATGATACACCTTTTTGGAAGCAATTTTCTAATGAATTCAATAATCAAAAACAAGCTTTAAACATTGATATTTCAATTCATAATGATAACAACAAGTCTCTTATATCTGAAGATATATATAATTTATTTTCTGTTATGAATAACTTATGTTTAATCGGTACAAATTTTAATTATAAAACACACTTGGAAAAATCAACAATAAAAAAACATAATGGTAAATTCTAATTAATAATATAGTTTTTAATCATATTATTTAGATCAGGATTTATCACAGTCTGATATATGTGATCAATCACCATCAAATTCAATTTCCAACTCGGTATGTCTATATTATTCAAACTTCATTATCTGTTAATTTCATAGATTAGTAGTTACAAATCTGATTCATCATATTATGATCTACACATGGATGAAGATCAATTCAATATTGCAATAATTTTTATTTTGTTAACAAAGGATGACCTGAAGGGTATGTCATTTGAATCATTACAGAAACAAATAACAACAACTATCGAATCTTTAAGAGCATATCAACCTAACAGTAAGATAATATTGATTATGAATGGTTTAAGAAATGTTCCATTGCTTGGAAATGTTGATATGACTAATAAAAGTGGTGATAAAGAGCACGTTGACAATGCATATATATTCAATACATCAATGTTGGATGAATTAATATGTTTATTACTTATACATTATAATGTGGATACAATTGAAACAGAAGATATAATAGATATGGTATGGTAATTTATGCATCATCAATACACTGTTCTATCCAGACAAAGTTCATGATAAACGCATGTACATCAATAGATCTTTGTTTTTCTAGAACAAATATAATGAAATTTAAATCGAAACCACATGATTCTAGCAAGGAAGAGCTTCCAAAAATAACAAAAATGTAATTGAATTATATCATTAATTGTTAAATCATTATATAGATGGATAACACAATTACTACAGATTCCAGATGTAGGAAGAGAGACAGCAAAAGCTATATCAAATACGTAAGTGTAATGTGACTAATATTTCCAATATCAATGTAGATATTCTACACCCTCTGACGTCATTAAGGCAATCATTGATTCCCATGATAAATGCCTAGAATCACTAAAAAATATTAATTTAAATGTCAGAAGTAAAAGGAAATTAGGATCTATAATGGCCAAAAGGTTTGTAAGGTTTCATATCATATCTTATATACGTAGGGTAGCAACGTTGTATTCGTACAATTTGGTACCCGATTGTCATGTTTATGAAAGTAATGATTGATTTAATTTAATTATATTATTGTATTATATTTGTATATATGTTTTAAACATTAATGAAGTTTAGTCTTTGAAGGTCAATGTACTTTACGTGCTTAATTTGTATACTGTTTATAAATTTATAGACATCTAATTAATGTAATCAAGGGGTGAATTATTGTGTATCTTAATAAAATGTTATTGGAATGTGAGTAATTGTATTTTTATTTTTGTTTTGACATTGTACTGTAGTATTCTACACGAACGATATTCTTATGTCGTTCTTATTGACAATGTTTTGCTTATATTATATTTATAATTGTTTTAAATGGTATAAGTACAATTTATATACCATATATTAGTTTTATACAATATGGATTGGTCAAATGGAGTTTAATTTATCGTATCTTTATACATCAATTGCCGTTGCCATTATATCTTCGTTTACCGTTTCTATAGGAATTGGTGGTGGTATTCTATACGTGCCTATTTTGGGTTATATATTTAGCGATATTTCTCAAGGTGTACATCTATCTAGGTTTGCGGCACTGGTTTCTTCATTTTTGATTTTAACTTATCATTTATATGTTGATATTTATAATGGATATAAGTTTTGTATGTTAAAAAAACTTAACAAGACACAAAACGATGATGTTGAGAATAATGTTATTCTACAATGTCCAAATCCCAGAGTTCATGTTTTATTAGGTGCATCTATAGTACCATGGTCTATATTTGGATCATATTTGGGTTCTAATCTGCATCACAAATCCGGTGATCGCCTAAAAGTGGTATTTACTCTCGTAGTATCATCGGTATTGTCATATGCAATATTCAAATTGATAAAAGAAAATTATCTAATTAAAAGGTATAATATTAATAATAATACATCTTCAGACGATTGTATCACTTCTAGTAATAATAATAAATGCCGACCTTCAAATGAAAAGATTGATCAAAATGGATTTACATACTACTGTAAAAATTTTCTAAAACCATATACTACAGCTGAAGTCAACGATCCTTTTACAAGGATTATTGCGTTTTCCTGTATACTCTTAATGGCATTGTGTTATTATTATTCTCTAGAGATAGAAAATATGTTTGGGGTTGTATCTTTGAGGCTCGTTTCTATAATTATCAGTTTATGGTATTTATTGAAAATTAGAGTAGCACTTACAGAAATTCCTTATGTCGATTATATAAATAAATCGAACATAAATGTATATGAGGATATAAATGAGAATGTATTTCACAAAATTATTCGTCTATCTAAAATTAATGGAATCTTTCATATTTCTTTAATATCTGTATCAATATTTGTGACAGGTATATTATCCGGTTGGGTTGGTATAGGAGGTGGAATTGTAACTGTACCACTTTTACAGAGTCTGAAACTGAAACCTATATCATGTTCAGCCACAGCTAATATTTTATGTGTAATTATAGCCACAATATCGGCACTTAATTTTAAAGATATAGTCCATTTTAATCATATTGTTCTTTTAATTGTGATATTATCCTCTTTTTTAGGAACACTAATGTCAGTATGTTTAATAAGAAGATTTATAAAAGACAAGAAATCGAATAACTTTATAAATATTGTTCTATCCTTTGTATGTATTATATCAATCGTTTTAACATGGACTATTTATTAAGATGTTATAATAATTATCTAATCCGGTATTTTTATTAGTTACGCGTAGTGTATTCTTGAAATTTAAAGAACACAACTCACTGGTGTAACACCATTAGTACTATACAATTTAATGTAGTTATGAAATAGATATAATGTATTATTTTATATAATTATATCATCTTATTATGTTTTTTAAAATATATTATTTAGTTGTCCCAGTTTTAATAGATTTAGTTTCTACACATTTGTTTATATCCGCAATATTTGTATATTTTACACTGACTCATGCCATAATATTTAATAATTTATCACAAAACAATGTAGTATTTTCAAAAAGACCGGGATTCTATTATAACTCCTGTGATGTATCGCATTATAGCTTTATACGTGGATTCGTAGACAATAGAAGTAGAGTAATCCCTGATAATCATTATAATAAGCTTTTAAAACTGAACAAAGTAAACATTAAGCCTGTTTTTTTGACAGAATTGGCTTCATATAATTGTAATAACTCCAGTAGCTTAGGTTTGTCTATTACATGTTTGAAATATTTGTGTAGGAAAAACAACCATCGCAACTATCATTAAATATTTAAATACTATCAATAACAATGATAAAAATGATATTATTAATAAATCATGCAATTCTGATTCTATTGAATTTGTAAACTCTGGAACTTTTACCATTCCTTCATTGATTAAAATTGTGGGCTGGGTACAAAATATTAGGAAGATAAGGGATGGTAACATATTGTTTGTCGATGTTAATGACGGTACGACTGTAAATAATTTGCAGGTCATTCTTAATATTGTTTCATTATCTCTACCTGGGTTGTCGCTTGAAAGGGGTGTTGGTATATCTGTAACGGGGAGCTTAGATTGGAGAAGGGGCAACCCTTCACAAAAATCACGTCTAGATGTTGATCTATATGTAGATGATTATGGTTCTGGGCATGAAGTGATTATTTATGAAAATGGGCCTGCTGAAATTAATAATCCAGTAATTCCATTAACTAAATATTCGTTTGAATATCTACGTGGGTTCCCTCATTTAAGGTCGAGATATGGTGTTATTAGCTCAATATTTAGGATTCGTAGTCGTTTGATGGAGTTTACTCACGAATTTTTTAAGGTTGTTATAATGATTAGGTTTATATTATGTTTAGGATAAAAAGTACACATGTGTAACGACACCTTTGTTAACATCGGTTGATTGTGAAGGTTTAGGTGATTTGTTTACAGTTAGTCAACATTTATAACACATTTTTAATTATTAGGTAAATGTAAATACGGATGAACAATATGAAGATAGTACAAATAATAAGGTGAGTCTTTAATCTTATTTTAAAATTCACAATTTAATAATAGAATCAAAGTTATTTAAGTGTCTCGGGCCAATTGGAATTGGAAGCTCTTTGTTGTTCATTGGGTAATGTCTGGAAATTCGGGCCATCATTTAGAGCTGATCGATCAGATGTAAATTTTATATTATATGATATTAATGAATTTAGACACCCAGACATTTATCAGAGTTTTGGATGCTTGAAGTGGAGTTGTTGGATACTAAGGTTGAGGTGTGTTTTATTATATTTATATATATACTCTATAGGAAATGATTTTATTGATCCAAGAATATATACAAGGATGTGCTAAAACGTTGTTAAATGACTGTACTGATGATGTAGAGTATTTGGATACATACAACGATAATGATTACAAAAATAGCCTATTGCAAATGGTTTGTATAATTATATTATAAAAATTAATTTAATATATATAGTCGAATACTAAAATCGAAATAATATCATACTCAAATGCCATTGAAATACTAAACAAGGTATTATTATATATTATAATGCAAATAATAATTAGTTGAACATTGATGACCCGACATGCGAACATCCTAAAATCGAGTGGGGCGCAAATTTATCGGCTTCACATGAAAGGAGCTTAATAAACTATTATCATGGGAATTTACTTGCTATTAAAAACTATCCTAAGCAAAATAGACCTTTTTATATGAGGTATGAACCATCATATTTCATCATAATTTCCTAGTTCGTCGGATGATAATACTGTGGATAATTTCGACATCTTGGCTCCTATTGTCAATGAAGTTGCAGGAGGTTCTATAAGAGAAATTAATTATGACAAGTTATTGAAGTAAGATGTTCTATTTATAATATTTATAACAATTTAAGGAATATGAGGCAGCACAACATATCGGGCGAAGAGTACGATAGGTACCCCACAATTCTATAATGATAAAAATGATTTATTTAGGTATATACAGCTCCGAAAGTTCGGTAATATACCTCATGGAGGTTTTGGAATCGGATTTGAAAGACTTTTAATGTTAATGACTAAGATGAAGAATATTAAAGATGTAATACCATTTCCAAATATTAGGAACAAGTATTCACCACACTAGCAAATCATTTATACAATCTAATTATAAGTGTATTTTAATATTAATATCATATACAAGTTAATTTTACTCTATATTGTAATTAATAATATGTTCCATTTGCAAGAATAATATTTATTCATAGCTAGTGTTTACCATAGAAGCAATGAATATAATATAATTTAAAAATTAGTAAATAATTAGTGTTATATCATTATGTTTAATATATTATACGATAAAATATCATAAATTATTAGATTTTAACGATTAATTTGTACCATAAATTAGAAAACATATACTGTTACATAGATTTATGATAACCTGAATCTGTACATCTGGAATAGGTATAAAACCAGATTGAAATAGATTGTTATAATAATGTATATATGTCAAATATTATATGTGTGATGTCAGTAGCATTTACGCATTTAATTAATCTGCACATTTGTCAGCGTTTTAAATTAATATATTCTAATTCAAATAAATTACACGATTATCTCACATGTATTGAAGTATAATCATATTTTAAGTAAAAATCACAACAAATAGATGTTAATACAAATTTATATACTAATGTATCGCAGAAATGAAATGACAAAAACCGGGAGAAGGGGGAAAATATAATAAAACATTTCATCGGTGATAAATAAGGCTGTTTCTAATTTTGACGAAGTATATATGATCTAACGATGTTAAAATGTGACAACAATTGAAAGATGTTAAATCGTAAAGTAAAGCAGCGGAAAAATGAGGCAAATAACAAGAAATCATTTACACATTAGCATAAAGAAGTATTATCATTCATAAAAATATTTAGATCTATTTTTATCAAATACTATAATGATAATACAATAGAATTGTTAATATTACAAACAACCCTATTATACGTTTTTGAATTATTTACAGACGTTCTATTGTGTTAACCATCATAAAACTATTTATATTTAGGTTATGATTTGTTTGTTTATTTATTTCATTTTATTTGACACTTATATTATGTATACAATATGTTAATAATAATCGTTTCTTGATCGCTAATTGAACAATAGCGTGTTCCGTTTGATGCTCAAAATAATATAAAAATTTGTGTAAATTTAAATAAACTTCAGATTCTTTGGAGCCCACTGATAATAAAATTAAGGCCAATGTTAGCAATATATGCTCTACCGTTTGTTCATTTATTACACCATGGAATCTAACGATGAGCAAATCGATGATAAACACATTAACTGCGAACAAAAAGGTGAAAATATATCTTCTGAACTTATTGAAAATCTCAAAATTTCGTCGGACTCTAATATAACAGTTTTAAGCGTCGACCAGGTTAATGATGCTAATAACTCTGCTAATAAATTAACAAATGAAGATGAGAATATTAAACCATCTACAAAATCTAAAAAGTCTAATATAGATGCCCCTAATAAATCGACCTCAATTGGAAACTTTTCCAAAATGTTTTCATCTGCCAAGAGTTCTGACACACCTATAAAGACAAGAAAAAAATCATCTCACAAGGTTCAGATTGGCACCAGTGAAAATCCATTGGATGTAACAAATCTAGCTGTTAACTGTGGAAGTTTGCTCGATTTATATCAGAATGAGTATTTTGACGCATACATGCATATGTACCATTTGTATCACAAAAAAGAGCCCGGTGTTCATGAATATTTGGTAAATATGCTTTACACAAAGCGTAATAATGATGAAATATTGTTCTATTTGCCACAATTATGGTATGTTTATTATTTTATAATATATATCTTTTTCTTTAGCCAGTTATCAATTTCTAGATATGGGAAATCATCTCTTCACCGTTTTTTACTAGATAGATCATCGAATTCTATGTATTTTGCTTTACAATTATCATGGTTTTATCAATGTGCTATAGAAGATCAACTTCCGAGTAAGTTTACCCTTTTTCCTAATTCAACTATATAGAACTTGATCATCTTTCTCAAAAGATGGCCCAGGAAACTGAAATGGCAGTAGTAAATTGCAAATTAATCACTCCACTAGGTTCTAATGGACAAATTTCTAACGTAGACATCCCTCAAAATTTGTCATTACCACGATTGTTGGATAGAAGATTGTTTATAAGGTCATTAACAAAGAAAAATATGGAGGAAAATGGTTTTTCTGATTATTTCTGCACTGATGTGAACTCATTAGTTAGCCCTAAAATGCCTGAGGCATTAGTTCATAATACATTTACGTTATCATGTCCGTTATCAAAGGTGAAGTTAATGGGTGTTCACACTAAACTTGGTAATGTATTGGATTTTGAAACACATCCATTTTTTGAGTGCACAGATGATATGCAGGTGGAATTACAACGCTTAATGATGAAGCAACGAAGATTAAACTACTTCAACTCGTTAAATCATTTCGTATCATTATGTATGGAGGTATCATCTATATTGACTACTGAGCCTAAACGTGATGTACGCGAACCTCTATTAAAAGTATTTGCCAATGCATTAAATGAGTGGATGTTACTTCGTAGATGTACTGTCGCCGCATACGAGGAAAGCTTTTTGTATACAGGTTTATCATTACCATTCAAATCTGTCGCCAGTCTAAAGGCTGATCAAGGCGGTTTTCAAATATTACGCGTTGTAGAAAGTGAGGTTAGAATATTTTATTCGAGAAAACGCACACCATTTGTTTTTTATTTTGAAATCGCAAATTTGGATGAAGATATAGAGTATATCGCTAAACTTTGGGATGAAAATATACCCGAATCTGAGGGATATTCTAATTCATTAGAAAAGTCTATATTGTCAAATAACTTAACGATTAAAAATCTCTATGTATTCGATGCAATTGTTAAAGATTTGGTTGATTATGATCTGTTAAATGACATACAAATCGCAGCTATAAATAATCCACTAGAATGTATTAGATATGCCATTGGGATGTTACCACATGAATCTCTTGAACGATACAACTCTTTAATTCCAAAAACTATCCCCGAGAAATTAAAGATAGTCAAAGATACAGACCACACAAAGATATACTCCACTGATGAGGGAAGGAAAGATAGAGATTTATATGAAAATAAAGAAACAGTTACAAGATCATCGTCACAGGATAATACGGAATCCGTTGATAACGATTCTAGGAATACCACAATGAGTAATTTAAGTATTACAAACTCCAATGAAAAATCCTACAATTTGAAAAATATCTCATCAGATGAAATTAAATCTATTATATGGCCAGAAATGTTGGATCAAAAGAGGGAACGCATTAGGAAGTTATCCCCTTATGGTTTTCTTAAAAGTTGGGATATATGTGCCTTTATATTTAAAGGTGCCGATGATTTACGCCAAGAAAAAATGGTACAACAAATGTTATCACTATTTAATAAAATATTCAAAAAGGCAAATCTTCCACTTTGGTTACGTCCCATTGAGATATTGGTAACTGGTGCCAATTCTGGAATCATGGAATTTTTGCATGATGCATGTTCTATTGATGTAATTAAGAGGCGTTTAAATACGGAATCTATTGCTTTGGTATTTGACAAATTATTTGCTGATAATATCTATGAGGCACGTAGGAATTTTATCGAAAGTCATGCAGCATATTCTATTATATCATACTTATTGCAGGTGAAAGATAGACATAATGGTAACATAATGTTGGATTCTAGTGGCCATGTAATTCATATCGATTATGGATTCTGCCTTTCGAACTCCCCCGGGAATATAAATTTTGAAACATCGCCTTTTAAGCTTACTCAAGAATACATGGATATACTTGGTGGTGTATCATCAGATACTTTTGAATATTTTAGGACACTTGTTATAAAGGGTTTATTAGAATCGCGTAAATATGTTGATCAAATTGTATTATTGGTAGAAATGATGTCGACTGCTAGTAAAATGCCATGTTTTGCAGCTGGAACCACGTATACTATTGATTCACTTAGGGAAAGGTTTATGTTAAACCAATCGGAAGAATCATGTATAAAAAAAATTACAGATATGATTCACGGATCGGTAAATAATTTTAGAACTGTACAATATGACAACTACCAACGACTTACCAATGGTATAATGTAGTTATTAACTGTTGATTTGCAATTAAATTAAACATCTTCGTGAAATACACCTTTTATTTGTAATTTGTATTAAAATTCCTTATACATATATTTATTGTGCTATTTCTGGTACATGTGACATTTCATAAGTTGTTATTTACACATTGTTATAATTCTTAATAATTTATATATATTGTACGAATATATATATGAATGAACCTGAAATTGATTCTACCGCGCCATCACCTAGAGTAGAATCTATTTCAGACAACCTTAATTTTCGTGAAATAGATACAATTATTGATAACCTCTCATATGGAAACCTTTCTTCATTTTGCAACAATGATAAATTGAAGAATGCATTGGATAAAGATGCGTTTATTATAAGTAATGTAGCGTCCCAGTTAGGGATTACAAGAGCTTGTGAGTATGGATTGAAATTGTCGACAATCATAAAGAATAAGGCGCTTCAACTTAATGAAAGCACTGTTATGGAATTATTGGATCTTATTATAAATGTATTAACTACAACTTTTTGCAAAATTGATGATGAACATACTTTAAATGAAAACGTTGATGGCCAAAGTGATGATGAATTAAGCTCTGGAAAATTAGGTAATAGGAAAACAATAGATTTGGTTGGTGTATCTAAACATTTTCCATCGGATGTATTATCATACTCTCCCTTATCATGGGAAACTCTTCATTTAGGAAGTATAATTAATAGCACACCTTCATCTAATCAAAGAGTTAAGAGAATAAATACAAATGTTATTAACTCTTCTTCATACAAGGAAGTGAAGATATTGGAAGAATGTGATGAAGAATTAGAGACTAAAGAGCATATAGATCATATGTTGAAATTAATTAAAGATGTTACATGTGATCATCCGGTAAAGTTTTGGGATTTCATTTTAGACAGAAGTCCTATTGACGGATTTAATAAAACATGTTTTAACTTGTATTCAATGACATTTCTAGTTGCAGGTGGTCATGTAGAATTGATAAAAGATGACGATGAAATATTGTTAAAGGTATTCCATTATAAATTATTGATAAATTATTATAGGCATATGAAAATAAGGGTAACAAAAAGGAAAATTATCAAGCTATAATAACTGGTTGGTCTTATGATTATTGGTTGGATTTAATTAAGAAATATCCATGATAACATTTTTAATAATTACAAGTATAAAACATATAGTTTTAAATCTTTAATATTATTTAATTAAAAGAGCATTTTTTGATTTTAAATATTCTACTGCTTTCAATCCAGCTTCACTTATTGTAGTTGGAAGTTGTGATTTTTGTTTTGTCTTTTTACTCTTATATTTTGAATCCGATTGCATTTTGTATATCTTTTTATTATCACCATGCTTGTTCACATTTTCTTTTATTTTGACATTTAAATTAGATTTTTTAATATTGACTAATTCAGTAGGCTTTTGACTAAGGCAAAATGATGTTGCGTAATGACCCAAATGAAGTTTTTTGAAATTGAAAATACTTCTTAATTCCTTTGAATATGTTTTATATGATCTGAATGTAAATATAATTAAAACTTAGATAGAAATATACTGTATAGATGCTTTGAATGCTTTTTTTGCTGATTCATGTAAATCATTATTTATTTTAACCATATAACAAAATGAATTTCTAATAAACCCAATCAAATCACCCTATTATTATTGTTTTAATAAAATTAAATTAAATACCATAAAATTTCGTAAATGTTTTGGTAAATATATCTGCTCAATATATGACCAAATTACACCTTCCATGATTTGTTTCATGTTAACACCCCTATTTCTTAATCTATCAGTAAATTGATATTCATGTTGAATAAGAATTAGTATAGCATTACCCTTTCCACCAATCCTTGCAGTTCTACCAGATCTATGAATATATTCTTCTAATTGTTGTGGAGGATCATATTGTATAACTCTATCAACATTAGATAAATTAAGTCCTCTTGAAGCAACATCGGTTGAAATTAATATAGCAGATTTCTTTTTAATAAAATCATCTATATATCCTAATCTATAAAAAATAAGATTGTAATATAATAATCTAATATACCTATCATTATGATCCATATTACCATGTAAACAATATATTGGTATATCAAATATTGGATAAGATGAATCATTTTTAGTATAATTATTGAAATCATTTTCTGTATCAACATTAGATATATAATAATCATCAATCTTGTCTTTATATAAATTCATCTTATCATTTAATAATTGTTTTTTATTTTTATGTAAAGTAGGCCATGATAATGTTTTTATTAGTTGATACATATAAATAACAAAGTTACAATTGGACACGAATATTATGACCTATAAGATATATAAAGACTTATAAAAACATTCATTACCTTTTCATTATTATTAACATAATGTAACAATAATCCAAGTAAACACATAAATTTATTTTTACAATCAGTCAATACATATTCATGAGATAAATTTGCGGGTAAATTATATAATTCTAAAACATTATATTGAATATAAAATAAAATATACCTTCATCCATTCCAATCATTACAGGTTTTGTACGTAAACAAAAATCTGCTAAAGTTTTCACACTATCTGATAATGTTGCAGATGTTAATACCACTTGAACATTAGATGGATTATTTGTTGTTGATGATTTTGATTTTAATAAATATTTATAAATATTCTTAATTCTAGATTCAAAACCCATATCTAACAACCTATCAGCTTCATCTAAAACAAACATATCCAAATTGTTTAATTTAAATGATGATGTTGTTTCACAGTGATCTAATATTCTTCCTGGAGTACCAACAATGATAGTTATACCCTTTCTTATAGATGCCTTTTCAGATTTTTTACTGTCACCACCTGTGTATACATATAGCAACAAAAGAACAAAAACAAACCATTTATTGAAGATATAACAATCCATGGGAAAGGTTTAGATATTTGTTTAGCAATTTTGGCTGTTTGTATGGATAATTCTCTAGTAGGTGACATTATTAAAAGCTATTAAATGTTTTATGAATAAGGATTTAAAACAAACCTTTGTACCATCCTTACGAGTAATTTTTACAGAATCAGCTGGATATACAAGCCTTTGTAGTGTAGGAACCAAAAATGTAAGGGTTTTCCCGGAACCAGTGGCACTTCTAATCAAAACATCACATCCATCCAATATAATAGGAATTGAACGCTTCTGAATTGGAGTAATCTTATAATAACCACAAGAAGATAGTGATCTAATAACTCTTTCACCAAGTATATGAGCAAAATCAGTGAAATAACCTACGAATGTACACGATTCATCTATTAATGATTCATCTTCAGAAGAATAACTATAAACCTTCTCATCAACATTATTAATTGACATTTTCTTATTAGATTTAATAACACTAACGTCTTCTAAAACATTATTATAGTATTGCGATAATATAAAGCATTTTAAAAGCTTATTTCGTGATGACCTATTTTTAATGATAAGCATATTTAATAATGCCAAATTAGAAAATTTTACATATTTAAGAGTAATTGAATATTTTATTATAATCGTGAAATATTACTGGTGAATTGAATGCAATTGGATATATATTAGATTAACGATGTCAACCAGAAACAAGGTCATATTATTATGGAATATAGAATATTCAATTTTATTATTTACATTTAATCTTATATAAAGTAATGGAACTGTGTCCATGCATGTCTTAATACAATATAACGTCATTTTATAACCTTCTCTTCGTTAGCACTATTATGCATTGATGTTACGCATATAGACATGTTCTCGAAGCATTTATAAAAGTATTTTTATCAGATAAATAATAATTTGGGAATAATTCCATACATATTATAATATATTGTATTTGGAATGTATATATAAGTTGTATATTAATATAACAATATAGGTTCCTCTAATATACAACGCCTATGATTGATTTATTACTTTCAGTCCCTTGATAATTAGATATTTATTTATGATAAGGGGTGATTCATTGTGACACATTCAATTATTCTATTTATCGGTTATAGTAGGTCTGTTTATAATATGCATTTCATATACCCACTTGTTAAAACTATTCATTACGTTTTATTTTATATTTACACACATTTAATAGACTAACATTGTTCAATATGACAGAGCTTAATATGCTTAAGGATGAATCATTGAAGTCAACCGCTGTATCTCGTATACTGGCATCAGCTAAGGAGAGACATGATAGATACTCGTACGAATCGTCAGTAGAACAATCAACTACAGATGCAAAGTGTGACATAAGAAAGTCCGT